>JAHZNF010001958.1:0-38599 GCA_027744215.1 Troglopedetes dispersus
AGTATGTATGTATAAACGGGATGACCGGCAGGTAATAATTGTACCAGTCGGTCGCCTACTAGACCTTATCTAAGGTCTTTTGAGGAACTATCCCTTGGATAGCTTAATAAGTACCAAGTAATGGATTTCAGAAGCTACTTTATATTGGCAACATAGCTGTAAGCCAACGATTGCGAATATGCATAATTGTGCTCTAATATGAATTCAGTAGACTCTTTTCTTCAAAGTAAAGGGACAATCCTCTTTCTTAGGAGCTGTGTTTCAATATAATAAAGGTCATTAAAAATACTGATGGCTTTTGGAAACGTTTCTTTTTCTATCTTTCCTTTCATCATTACCGTTATCAATGGATCACAATTACTATGTACATGGGGCAAAGTTGTGTAGGAAAGCCGGCGCAGGAAGGAAGCTGGTCATTTTCTCTGACAAGCATATCCTATACGCACTCAGCATATCATATCCTGCTAAAAATTAGTAGCATGACAGTTGGGTCAACGAATGTATGGCCTCGGCCGGGATGCTCACGTGCCTTAATTAAATCGCAACGATCAGTTGCTTATTAAAGTTAGTCTGCTGCAGCTACATCAAAAGAGAAAATGTCTAAACTACATATTCTATAGACTACGAACAGCTGAAGTTAAGTAGTTTTTCTTGGTTAAGTACATAGTTATTTTGTAGCAACTAATTTTATGGAATATATATTGATAATACTTTTTTCCACAATAATATTACTTTTTTTCAAAGAAGAATAACATTTTTTGGGGGATTTTTACTTAATGTTACCACTCCTCATTTCCAAAACAAGCCTTATAGGTTTTTGATATTGATTCTAAAATACTATGTTGCAAGTAAAGTAGTTATAATAGCGCCTGTGTGAACGACTTAACTGTAGTCATGATACTCAACGCGAATTCGTCTGGTTGCGAAGCGATCCTCAACGCAAGACGAGTTTTTCGTGTTGTGAAGCTCTGCTTTCCTCAGCTTTGCAATGTTCTGGAGTAGCACTTGATTATCGGGGTCCTGCAGCAAGGCGATCCGGTAGTGCTTCCAAGCATCCTCAAATTGCCCCTAAAACATTTCAAAAATTAATTTTAATTGGCTAAGAGAAAAACAAAATATTTATTTGACTTGACAAGGTACAACATTAGTAAATTACGGGTTTCATGTAAGATTATTACCTTCACATGATATATCGCTCCGAGATTCAAATTGACATGAGTAGCAATGCTGGAGGGACTCGTGGATATCTTCTGGTTTTTGCAACACTTGGATTCCTGCGATTTCTTTAACATGTCCTCAGCTCTTTTATAGCTCTGCAAACATATAAGTACAAAATGAATTCAATACAAAGTTGATTTCACTTCAAGCAACACTTAATCAAAATATATATATTTCATTTTCTTTCCAATCCAGTCCTTTGAGTCCCAGACGTGCATAACAACTCTTATCTCACATTTCTCTCCAAACTCTGCGCATGTATTATACTTTGTGTAGTGGTATGCACGGAAAAAAGTAATTGGAACAGACGAAGAAAAATTTGCATTTATCCCAAAAAAAGGAAGCGAATTTGTGCTGAACTCGTCTCCAAACATTCCAAACATGAGTTATGAATACAATTTACTTTATGATTACATGGAACACTTCTAGTTCGTCTTTCTGCGCTGCAGAGGACAAACATAATTTAATTAATTAATTAGAAATTCAAATTCCTAATGTAATTCATACATTGGAATTGTTTACTTGGCAGTAGACAGTAAAAAAAAGAAGAATTTCAAGGGAGCCCATGCATGCATTAATATAACATCTGCTTATCCATGGAAGGAGCAAAACTCGCTTCATGATTCACATGAGGGTTACAAAGAAGAAAAAAACTACTCCAGAATAAAAAAAAGAATAGAGTCGTGGTGACGACGTGACATAAAAAACTTTTTTCCCTTCCTTTCCTGGATTTACGAAAAAAAAGAAACTTTTTGCAAGGTTAACTTCCATGATTTTTCTAATGCATGCGTACCCAGAAAAATAGAGGGAACGTTTTAGTGACAGAAAGCACACTGTCTTTTTCCCCCGCATCCCGATTCCTACCAAGATATCAAGGAAGAGATAGCAGGAAAAAAAAGATGGAACAAGTAAATTGTCAAAGCGGCTAATGAATACATGTGTTTCTCTTTATCTTCATACAATTTTCTTTTGCACAAACTTGTATTATGTCTCGGAAAGCACGAGCTAAAACCAAGTGGATAGCGGCTTCTTGCACACTTCACTTTTTCCTTCTTCTTTTTTCGGATTTGCATACGGGACTATGAGGTTGAGAGGCAGACAGGCTGAAACATGTCTCTGGGACGTATCACAGAGCAGCACTCTCCTCGTCTTTCGCCATTTTTGCAGGGAAAACTCACTTTATTTTATTATCATTCTTTTTATATGATGCGTAGCGTTAGTGTCGTGCTCGCCCGCATTACTATTACCATATTCCTTCATAAAAACAAAGGGAACGACAACGGGGACTGTCTGCCTCCAGTGGAGACACTTGTTTTCTCCGTGTGTGTGTGTGTGTGTGTGTGTGTGTATGCCCATATTAAAGACATCTTGCTTTTGTCATAAAGACGAGACTGCTTTTTTAGTTCCTGTCTCCTGACAGTCTTTTTTAGTGCGTTAACTATTACAACAAGCATTAAAAAAGGTTGGCAGTGCCACACTCACAGGACAGAAGAGGCTCCGTGTCGTCGCTCAACTTTTTACTTCATTACATTTAGTTAAACACTTCATTTAACCAGGCACATTATAACTCATTAAAATTCCTTTTGGGGAAACTATCCCGTCTCCAAATTAGCCACATTCAGATTTTTTTCTCGACAAATAAAACCTTCTTCAAAGCAGCTCGGGGAAGACTGAACGAAAGCAAGTTTATGGAGGTCTTTAAAGTCAGCAGTATTAAGTCAATTAAACCAGAGACTGCATTCATGAAAACAACTTTTCACGGAGCGTTATAGCTGTGACACCTGCTTTGTGATGACAACCCTTGCACATCGAATTTATCAAGAATGATGGTAACAGCCAAAACTCTATACCATTCAAATAACTCCACTAGACATTCCTGCTAGTAAAGTTCATTTATTTTTTTTTGGAAATTTATTTCCTGTGCAAATAAGAGCAGAATGTGTGTCTGTCTTCTATGAGCAACTTGATTGTGCAGGAAGCAATTATATTCTCATAAAGTGGTTTCGCCTTGAATGAGTCCCATGGAGTTTCTCGCATGGATAAAGTGCCTCTGTGACCATTTCTCATGTTACACCGAAAGATGGAATGTGGGGTCAACATTGTCAAATGGAATCAAATTGCTTGCAACACTAATTCTGCTTCGTCCTCCTTTTTAGCATTTTTGTAAATAATCCTCTTGATTTTTGTGTACACTGTGAATTGGAGATGCGAAGCTTGCATTTCTACACTCAATCTTGGTGTGTGGCTGGTGGCGGTGGTGGTGGTACATAGTGTGCTCCTTCAATCGGAAAATGCACACAAAACTCCGTTCTAAAAAAGTCATGAAGCAATTTGCAAAGGGAAAGAGGGGAAAGCAAATAGAGAAATGAATCATAGGTGTACGTGTGGATGCACGTTGAAACACTGAGAATCCTCGTGGCGGCATTTTATTTGAGAACTGCTGCATGGACACTTTCAGCTTGTGTACATATAATTTTGCATGAATAGTACCTATGTATTTCTGAGAGAAGTCTTACATCAAAAATGAGAAACGCTGACAGGATAAGTTACTCAATTTTCCGTTTACGCTACACTTCACGTCTGTCCAAATTCCAATATGGAATTAAGGAGTAATGCTATACAAGGTGCGACAGTGACAGGAATTTGAGTGAAGGAAGAAATGTTATTCGAATTTTGGATGAAGTCGTGAAAATGATAAGGTTCCTAAATGATGACGACGCTGTATGAATACCTTTCCGTTGGAAGATGGTGTTAATAATAAATTGGGAGAAAGGACTCACCAAAATTGCCGAATCGAGATCATTCATATCTTTGGCAAGATCTCCGTGAAACGCGTGAATTGGAGCGCACGTGAGATCCGTTGGAGTGCATGTGTCCAGAGCTAATTGAATGTATCTGACTGCGTCAGCTGTACGGTTGATGTGACTGTAAAGATTTGCAAGTTGATGGAGAACTTCACGCCGGCTAAAATTCATATTAAGTTTCATTATTTTCAATGGTATTATATTCTATTGCGCAATGTAGGTTTCAAAATTTTCAAACCGTTTTACTCTTTCATGTAGATTTGAGAAGATTTTAGTCTAACCTCGAGTTTGTCTGCTCCATAATGGCAAGGAGAATTTCCTCCGCTTCGTTGAACTTCTTTTGATGGACGTGTGCCTGTGCCTGTGAAAAAAAACGAGGCGGTTTAAGACAAAAAAAGGATGAAAGTAATTTAAAAGGTGTATCAAAGACACACACAGTCAGCAGAGCAGAGCGGAACTAGTTTGGAGAAAATTCTCTTTTACAAGTTGTTCATACAACACTCCACACATCTTTTTTACGGGAAAGAAATTGTGCAAATTAGCACTGCTCCATGCAAAAGCAAAGAAAGAAAGGAGGAAATGGGAAGAAAGGAGAGGAATTGAACGGGAAAACGAAGTTGACTTCACGTTTGCATACCGTCAAGAGAAGGAGAACAAAGTTGGAAAGGGCGTACTAAAAAATTGAAAAAGATTGGCTTGATCAATTATTCATGTCAACTTGCCCCCGTCTCATTCAGCCCATTTGTCAGTCTCCCTTTGCTCAACTACCCTTGCAAATAATTCAAACGACTTGATCTCCACACGAATGAATGGTAGTGGCACGTGCACACTGCGACACGGAGATCACCTCCAAAAACCCTGACGTGTGTTTGAGCCACTTAACTCCAACAAACTTTTCCCAATCCTTCCACGCACACTTATCAATTCCGATAGCACGGAGAAAAACATATATACCCTTAGATTACATTTCGAAAAAGTCAAAACCATAAGTGCTGAGCGACTGACACTAACGCTTCATGTTTTCCTTCGAGGTCCACGCGTAAACGAAGAGTCAGGACACCGAGTTAATCGAACATGTTACATGGTTGGCGCTACATATGCTTTCAGAAAATGAAATTGGAATGCTAGCTTGGTTTGGCTATTTTCACGTTTCGTACCTGGATTTTTTCTCATGACTGATCTATGCAAAGTTTAATACTATTTTTAGTCTCGCTTTCCTACAGAAATGAAGATGTACTGTGCAACATGACATTTCCGAAATAGCTTTTTTATTTCAGATTTAATAAAAGTAGAAATAGCTCAAATCGTGCTAATTTAATTCTCCGAACGCTTGTGCAAATTATTTTTATACGTTGCTTTTTTCCCCTCACCCACCTTCGATTGGCATTTGTGTCCGCATTTTATTCCCTACCATTAACTCATTTTATCGTTGTCATTCTTCCATCCTTTTAATCTGGACATGGAACAAGTTAACAATTACCCAGTTAATTTGCCCCTTTACGCTTTTTAAATCCTTTCGAATTGCCGCCATAAACGGGCTATTTTTTACGATCACTGCGACAAAATGTCCTTTATACGATCAACTAATTTTCTATCGCGTATTACTTTCTTGTCGCCATTCTGCATCGCGAGTAATGATTTCGTAGTGGCGAAAATTGTTATCCATAAAATGAGATCAATTCCTTCACGCCTTGTCCTTTTTTTTGCTCACTACAATTTTTATTGGAAATAAACTGACACGCTGAATGAATGAACTCATTCTGTCCAGCAAAAAAATAAACCTGTTCCGGATCCTTTTTTTTTGTTTCGAAACAACACACCACGACAAAAATAAGAGAGTCGTTTCTCCTTCAACCTTCTTTTTTTTCCTTCCTAATATCTTGTGACGGCTCTGGTGACAAAAAAGTAAGCGAAAGGCTTTAAAAAAAGGAGCTGACAAATGCTTCCTTGATTTTTTTTATCGGAATGTGTTGTAAGCGAATAAATGTCTCGAGAGGAATAAAGTAGTCGGTTTACTTGGCCCTTTTGTATGTGTGTGTAGGTCTGTATATTGCCGGGATTATGGCACTGTTAAGTGTCGTGGCAAGTGGTAATGAGAATACTATAATGTATGGTTATTCATCCTTGGCAGGAAGAGTAACGACCTTTAAGTCACTGAACTGGAACGAAGTAAAGCAGAAAAGTCTCATTTGAGCACACACACATAAAAACTTTTTTTTTCTTCTCTCTTTGCTGTTCTTTCGAGATAGTCAATGATTCTTCATCAAGATTACATGGTGAGGATGAGTAAAGTAGTCACATCTCATCTCTCCCTATTTTTTCCCTCTCTTTCACCAGAGCTACGGAGTGTAAGCTGTTTCCTCCACCGCAGTTAATGTTATGCATTATTATAGAGAGACAAAAACATGTTACACGAAAAACTTTCTCCTTTGTTCAAAGTAGAATGACGACAACGAAGAAAAAAATTTTTTTCAGGAATGTGAGCCGTTGAGTCTTTTCGGTAATCTGAGTTTGGATAGAGATTCCCTCTTTTCGTGTAACACTCCTTACGCCCATCCTCCCTCCCTAAGCTGTTTTAAAAGATATGAGAGGATTTTTTTTGTCTCGGGTAAACTTTTTTTTGTTAAAAAAGTCTTATCTGTGGAGTGCATGAATTACATTTTGTGGGGAGAAAATTGTCACTAACCAAAATTATGGTCGTGCACCCATCATCCTGCTCTTCCTCTACATACATTACTTCAATAGAATTTTTTTATGGTGGAGAACGATAACCAAAAAAAAGAAGAAAACAATGGAGTAATGGAGCATAGCTGGATGATTTGCATAAGATGTACATTTTCTTGTAAACCGTTTCTACCAAAAATATATTTGGAGCACGTACCAAAATTGTGATGCACTTTTTCATCATTAGCTTTCTGGTAGAACTGCACAATACAAGTTCATTGTTCTGGTTATCAGTGCTTGGATCTTGTATATTACGTGTTTTTTGAAAACCTACTTAAGCCTTTCATGATCTCTGTGACGTCTCCGTTAAAATGCATTTCAAAACTGTCTATTGATTTATTCTTTAGATTTTTGTTTTTTAAAAGAATCCATGCCTCCTTTCCTTTTGATCGAACTACAGATTTTTTTCTGTGATGCAATTGTATTGTTGTGGTAGCAAAGGAGGATGGTGGCCGCTCAGGTATGATGAAAAAAGGGAAGGAGGTAAAAGGAGAGAAAAAAGAATGGGGAAATGTTTTCAAGTCTTGTTGAAACCCACCAAGTGCACTTTCACAATTGGATCATTTGGTCTGTGCTGGAGAGCTTCTCGAAAAAGTCTTTCCGCTTGATTGGCACGTCCGGTGCTCAGATATAACACTGCTAACCCGTACAATCCATCCTTGGCCTGTGGATCGTCGTCTCGTTGTAAAGCCCTGCGAACAAAAGATATACATGTATACATATTTATACCTTTAGGCCCTGCACGGATTTTACTCCCAAAAAAAATTCTGTACCACGAGGAAACTTCTATAATGTTGGAGTGTGCACAGCAGCCATTTTCATAAAAGAAGGTAAAGGGGAACACATTTTTTGTAATGACCATCATGAACTCCGAGAACAAGGGAAAATGTTACCCTATTTACTTGATGATTTGTGCCAAGTCAAAGTAACAAAAAAAAATCCGAACTAAACAACCAACATAAAATCATCCTGCTTATCATCATTGTTTTTAGTCTGCTACAAAGTAAGAACAACAACTTTTTTTTCAAAAAAATCATTTTTTGTGTAACCTTAGAAAGTAAAAAAAGGGAGCCGTGTTGTTTTCTAGCATAATAGGCATTAGATTCGCATCAGCATAAATTTCGCATCAGACCACACTAATGAGATGAGATAATATTCGACTAACCTTTGGTAGAGTGATTCTGCCTTATCGTTAAATTTCAGCTTTTTCATCAACCTCGCCGTGTTGAGGAGCGCAACCGTGTGATTCCCATCTTGGTGTAAGGCCTCTTGGTAAAACTGTAATGCATCTTCCAACCTCCCTGCCATCATCATCGTGCCAAAACAACATTAATGCATCTTTATTACTCACGTTTCACTTATTTCCTTTTTTCTACCTTTCAACACAGCACAGCACACAAACACTATTTTTTTTGTAGAAAAAAAAAAGCCAAAAAACCAGGCAGAAAATTCCTGCAACCATTTTGAATGTAATATGGTATGCACGCTATAATCATTTTTTTTCTCCACTGCATTCCTTCCCTGAGTTGTAACGTGGTCACGGTGGTCTTTGTGGTAATGATGGTTTTGAAAAAAAATGTTAAACGAAAGTGAAGCGCAATAACGTTTCTTTTTTCTATAAACTAAGTGAGGATGTATCCACCAAAAAAATATATATGTGCTAACTGTGGTGTCAAGATGAAGTTAAAGGATAAAGTATGTGGGCAGACTGAGAGTTAGAATATAGCTGGTCGGGCATTTTTTGTAGTAAAGTATATAAAAGAATGGCCACATCCGCACACCATTTCCAAAGGCGGAAGGAAGTTTGGCCAGATGGGCACTGCGTATCTATCTAGCGCACAATGTATTGCACAGATTGTAGTTGCCTGGCTGGAAAGTTGGTTTTTTGTATGTGTATGTGCCCGGGCTTCCATTCCTTTTTTCCAAGATAGCCAGCTGGTGAGGATTTTCTTGGGGAACAATATGCTCCTTCTTCATTATTACATGGAGCTGATTAATTGTTACAAATGTTCGCATTTACGCTCGCTGGCAGCAAATGAACAGCAGGTACTAATAGGGAATTAACTGGATGGAAAGGGAACGGAGACGTGAGTAATGATAAGCATTGATGAAGGAGAAGTCATTGTTAGATGCATTTCATTCTTATTCTTATTTTTTTATGGTGTGGCTGTTATCTAAAGAAAAAAAAACTAGGAAGGAAGACAATTGGTCGGACAAAAGAGAAAATGAAATTGTGCGGATTTAATGGGCTGCTCCTGGCCCTGGCACTTTATTTATGTTTGGTTGTGCTGGCTGAGTTGTGAGTTTATTTTAATTAGTTGTGGTAAGAGCAAGAGAGTTGCTCTCATCATCAACAAATATTTTACCAATTTTCTGCAAGAACGCAGCGTAGTTATTTAAATGGTCAGCGTTGTTCGGCTCCAAACTCAAAACTTTCATGTGCAGATCCTCCGCTTTCTCAATTTCACCCAGGTCTGTGTACATGGCAGCGAGATTTGTGAGGGCGTCAGGGTTCTCCGTCTCCAACTCCAGGGATCGTTCCATCAGTCGAATCGCCAGAGATGTGTGTCCTTGTTGGCTACAGAAAAGGATAGACACACAAAAAAAACATATATAACTTGATATATAAAAAAGGCACAAAAATATTTTATTCATAATGACTCCCTCCACATGGCATAGACACGACAGGGGACAGGCCGAACTCCACACACAACTACCACGCTCCCTACTCGTCAGCTCTTTTTTCTACTAAAGCATCCACATGCTTTTTTTGTGGCGAAGTGACCTTAGGCGGAAGGAACCATCATTCTGTGAATGAAAGCGACAGGAAATGGACATACGCGTATTTATTCGAAACGGAAGGGACACAAATAAGGTAGATCTAGGCAGAGGGAAAAAATTTATATCCGAAGTGATAGCGCCATTTAGTGAAAGTGGGAAGTTACAATGGCTATCCTGCTAATGGGAGCCACCAACCCGATTCCACGAATTCAACATGCACTTTTCGTAGAAGAAACGGTAGAGAAGAGGCGAGCGCTGTTCAATATGGTTTATGACATAATGAGTTACCATAATAGGACTGGAGCAACGAGCGAAGAGGATATAATATCCTTTTGTGTGTGTAAGTAAGTGAGGGAGTTCATGGATCGTTGTAATTTACCAGGATTTTTTAGAGCAAAGTTCACAACTGATTTGTTTACGAGCTGCGTGTGTCTGTGTACTATGCTGTGCGGATCATACTCTGAGCTTTTTTCTCAGTTTTTATGCGGATGGGAAGGAGGGTGCAAGCAATCTTCTCTCCTGTGCACAGTAAAAAATTCCCCGAAATATAACAAAATCGGGAAGTGGTAAAAAGGACGTGGAAACGGCTGACTGATGCATTTAAATGCATAGATATTTATAAAAGACATAGTTTTGTAAAAGATATCGTGACCACACTGGTACGAACACTTTTTTGTATCCAATTTTTTTGTAAGTTTGGAAGCGGTGTGTGGAGGTGGAGGAGGAGGAGGAAGAGGAGGATGCTCACCGATCATGCTGTTACAACAGATATATATATTATTATGCGGAATGCATGCATGCACGCTTGCTCTTTCAGATCAAGCAAAAGTTGCACATTATATCAGATCTGGTTGTAGTTTCGGGAGGAGAAAAATGGTAAAAAGAGAAATGTGCTATAATACTCCATATGATAAAAATTTAGCGAGTATGTAGATATATTTACAACATTGGGGAGAAATTTGTGGGAAGAGGAGAACTTGGGAAGAGAGGGAATTCGGTGAAACACGACGGAAGAGTTACCCCCTGCTCAGCTGTGTTGGCAGCGGAGAGGAAAGCTCCAATGAGTTATTGGCGAGTAAAGTGCAACTTTGCAAAATTTTCGTGCTTTCAGTCCTTCCACTGAAAATGGAGGGAAGAGGCGGCAAGGAAACATTAAAGTTTTCTAGTTTCGTTTGAACAAAAAAAAACGAGACGAGGTCTTATGTGGATAGTGGCACTGGTTCCACCGAATCCCTCCCACACACACACTTACTCAAACTGTGCTTATAATTTTCAACTTTCACACTGACTTTTCTGTTTATTTTTTCAACATTTTTTTTATTTTCCACTGCTCATACGATATACTAACGTGGTTGTGGTAAAAGTTTTAGGGTAAAAATCTGTCACATTTTACAAATACCATGAGCACTCCAAAAGCAACTACGTGTTTGGATAAGATGCAGATATATAATTCTCACAGCATTACTCATCACATCATCATCAACAAATTAATATGTGAACATGTATAAAATGCTGCACTTTCTCTTCTGTTCTAGTTGTGCATACTCTTATCAAGGGGACTGCGGATTTTTATATTCCTGCTGCTTCCATGTTTAGTCTAACAAGAAGTAACTACTATACATATTTTTCCTGTCCGCATGGAAAGTTATTTATGTACACGGTTTTTATGAAGCTGTACACATGATGCTGCCCTAAATATATATATAAACATATATGTGTGTGTGCCTCGTTGAGAGGAAAAAGGAGCAGTGTGTTACCGCACGCACATCATGCCATTTTTTTCCTAAAAACCATCACTGCTGAGGGTCACACGATGAACAACGCGTGGAGGAATCTTCACCGCTTTTTTTACTAGTTATCAACCTCCGCAGCTTTTATCTCTCCATCCATGTGCTCCAAAGTGAGAGAATGGACCGACCACCCAGGATGCACTGTGTACATCACTAAAATATAACTTTATATTTGTACTCTACACATATGTGAGATTGGTGGTACAATGTACGTAGGTATCTGTTTTTAGGGAAATGCCATAACTAACGCCATTTTCCACTAATGTGTTGGGAAAAAAAGTAATGGCTAACCGAAAATAGGTCTGTGTGTAGTCACTACACTCCACTCATTAAAACATAGGTTTGAGATAGAAAGAGCTGAGGAGAAAATGTTTTCTCCGCTGTCCTCAAAGTGCTTTTTCTAGTCAGTTTTTTTGAAACTCTGGAAAGGTCTGACATGATTTTACCTTTACCGGACGCCAGGCATTATTATGGACCTACTACCTTTTTGTGCAAGCACACTCCTTAGTCATGTCGGTCGATACCCACGGTTTACATGGGAATCCTTTTTTACTCCAGGGGAAAAAATGTATACCTGCTGAACACACTCTCTCCAAACTTCATTCGCTCTTAGTGTGCTCCGTTTTTTTTTTATTTTCTCTTGTTTTTTTTTTGTAGAATTAGTCGTTTGCTTCTGCAAGAACCCAAGTTCCACACACTTTTACATCCAATTCATTTCAAATCGTGAAAGATTCCCCGTTTTTCTCGAATCGTAAAATTAAAAGTGTGTACTTTTTTGTTTGCCTGGATTTCCTCCTTCTTCCTCGGGTAATAATGCAGGGGAGAGTATTAAGTAAACATGGTTTGAAGGAAACCTGCTTCTTCACTAATGTTTGTGAGAAAACCTGGCAACAAATAAATTTGTTATGTATTTATTCACGTTTCCCATCAAATTATCTCTTCTTGGATACTCCTCCCAGTTTCCAAGATAAACAAAAAAGCCCGCTTCTTCCTCAAAGACGTCGTCTTCATTGTTTCCCGACGCGTATTCTTTCAAAAAAAAGTATTATCACTGTTTTACTTTTCACTTTTCTAAAGTAGCATTTGTGCACGGTTTGAAGGAAACTGATTGTGAGTGATACTTTCTTTTACTTTTGTTATGCTTGGAGCATATTAAGACGATTGTGATATCAGATGAGAGTAGGAGTATCTTCGTGAAAGTCCATAAATAATAAATTATGCTATAAAAATGATGAAACAATGGTGTGCCGTTTCATCTATCTCACAAGAAATCGTGATGAGCATTATGTTTTTTTTGTTTTAACACTTTTTCAAATTGCTCCTACTGCCTCTGTGCACAATTTTGCATTTTTTGAGGGGTAAAAGTGTAAACCCGCTGAAAGAGCAATTTAGCCTTTAAACCTTCCTCTGGTTTTCAGAGAAAACTCGCTTTTTATTATTACTCAAGTAATGACTACTTTTCCTTTTTTCCTTTATCCCATTTGACAATGATTTCTGGTATATGAACTATATATACGGTATAAATTACTCCGAAGATATTAGAGAGCACTATAAAACACGTGCACAATTTCAACGTCTCCACACAGATAGGAATGGATGCGCATGGTGGAAAGAAAAAAAAAATCCCAGCACGACTCATATAAAAATGGATGCATGGAAGTGTGTCGTGAACACACGTAGAATTGTAAAGCACGTGTGTAAGTGGAGAAATAACCACATAGAATAACTCTCTGCTTAAACACGTGCACAATTTCAACGTCTCCACACAGATAGGAATGGATGCGCATGGTGGAAAGAAAAAAAAAATCCCAGCACGACTCATATTATAGATATAAATATATTTGTTCTCCATGCTCGTCTTCTTCTTTGCTCACATCCTCCATCGAAATGCAGTGCAGTGTGGGGAATTTGGTAGAAAAGGGAGAAGAAAAAGGAGAGGAAAGAGTGTAAAGGAAAGCTAGATGATCTATCCTTTTGTTCCGATTTGGCAGGCTTCCAGGTAACATTCCGCATTTTCCAAAATGACCATTATAACTTATTTACTGTTGCTATGCTGGTTTTTTCTTTACACGGAGCCTGCCTCCTTTATCTCTCCTGTTACCTGGTACTTAAGATAGTGCCGAATATATAAAAAAAAAGTTCACTCCTCACGGTTCCCTGCCGCTCCTACCTTATCCTTATTCAGAGGTATATAAAATGGACGCACATATGTATCAAGGAAAGAAAGAAAAGGCTGGTTTTTAGTGGAGACGGTGACTGACACAGTTTAAGCAGAGAGTTATTCTATGTGGTTATTTCTCCACTTACACACGTGCTTTACAATTCTACGTGTGTTCACGACACACTTCCATGCATCCATTTTTATTTTCTGTAAAATACACAACATAATACGTACATATAACTCTATGAATTTTTGTGTATATTTTTTTGCCAAAAAGAAAAGAAGGAGAAAGGATTTCTCTCCCTTCAGTTATTTTTTTTCCTGGTATGTTCATCTAAAGAAAATGTAAAGTTTTTAGAGAAGAAAGGCAAAAGGTTCAAAGACGAACAACGGGAGCAAGAACAAGATACACAGTTTTATTTTTTTTATTGTAGCAACTCCTTGTCTCCCGAATCGCAAGAGAGAAAGGGAGAAAAATTGGAGGCACCTCCACACACAAAGACATATTCACACACTCTGAAAAATATCCAACAACAGAGATTTTGCCTTTTCCGCTTCTTCTCGGCCTTCAAGCTTACTTTTCATTTTCTTCGTTTTGTACTTAACGTACTGGGTCCCACGTTATGACTTAATGCAAACCATTTGTTTGTGCCGCTTCAAAAACTTTTTAATATATATTTAGGTATCTCTGCTTTAGCGAGAGAGAGAGAGTTGTACACCAAACAAATTGTCTCAAACAAGATATCATTATAGTTCTCTAAAAAACATTATTTCTATGTGTTTCTTACTCCTCAAGTTTAAGCTCTTTTCCTGCTACTTAGCTTTTTTAAAATGTGTGTCCGTTTATAAAACATTAGATACCTGATGAATGATGTATACAGAGTAAAACTTTTTTTTTGTTTTAAGTAGCCAAGGAAACACAACAAGATCTAAACAAAACGCATGTAATTCACTACATGATCTCTCTTTTTACCACTTTTTCAAAGTGGATTTCTCCTTTGCTCTCTCCTCCAACCAGTTTCTTGTCTTTTCACACTCTCCTACGGTTACCTAACAACCTACTTGATTTTTTTTGGAGCATGGCCCCATGTCGTGCTCTCCTCTCAAGAGAATTTATTTACCGGTATTTTCGAACCAAGAGAAGAGCAAAAGAAATACAAGCATTTTATACTTGTATTTATTCGTGTGAAGGAATTTACTTTTCTGTAGGTAGTTTTGCGTCTCGACAAACATTTATCTATGGAGAAGTATCTTTGATCTGAAAGGAGAGAGATTCGTTTCCCTTTTCCTCACGTTCTTTCTCCTTATTCATCTGTAAAACCTTGTTCTTCCCGGAACAGAGTTTTTTTTTGTTGTTGCTGCTGTTTTTAGTGTGCAGTGCAGTAAAATGCACACAGTAAAAAATTTTTTTGAGAGTAAGTGTGCCCACTCAACTATAAATTGCTTAATCTTAGTTACACTTCAATTTTTTTTAGAGATTCCTATGCACAAGATGACACATTACAGGCTACCCTCTACCTTCCATGGAGGTTGTAAATCTGGGAGAAGTGGACATTCTAAAGTGTCGTGTGCTTCCTATACCCAGCTTTTTTGCTTGTCTCCTACAAAATATTTATATACTTGGTTTATCCACGCTTTCGCATTATTTGTGAAGGCCAAGTGAGTTTCCCGTTTTTAGTGGGACATGGGAAAATGTACAATGCATTTATTATGGCTTTTTTACTCCTCTCCGTCTTCCCTGGTCGTAACGTACACCGAACCACCGCAAAAGTTTTGAATTACGCTTTTTTACGCTCGTATATTTTTTGTGCTCTCTCATGAATTGTGTGGTGGGGAAATAACGTTATCCAGTTTCAAAGTAAACCTTGGTTGCATCTGCTTCAACGAAGTACCTACGCACAGCTTTTGTAGAAAAGGCTCCACTGGATTCAACTTCGCCTGGGATTGACACTTCATTTAAACGCATGTCGATTGGATGTGGGTTAAATTCGATAAGCAGTTTCTAATGAGAGCCAGGAATTAAAACGTTTTCTAAAAATAGTATTACGGTTCGTTAACGTTAGTTTCGCATTCGGACACAACACATACAGCCGAAGGCATATCGAAAGGGAATGTTTAAGACGGTTAAAATGATAAAGTAAGTATTAGGAAGGCTGTAAGAAGATCGCAGAGGAAGAAATACCAGTTTTCTTTGCTCCCACTGAGCGCGATCATATTACCCATTTTTTCTCTTGTTGGTTATCTTGCGCGAAGGATGCTTCCTGGAGAACGGGAGACAAGATATAATAAGGAATGAAATAAACGGCAGCCGGAGTAAATCAGTGTTTTTTTCTGGGAAGGGAAATGTGAAAGTGGAGAAGGAGGAGGGAACATGAGTACACCATTTTTATAGTCCTCCAAAGAATCGTTTCTCCTATAACCTGTGTGGTAATAACGGCTGCGAAATGGGTACTTTTTATTCTTCAGAGGATTTGTGTTACCAACACTTGCATGCATGCATGCATGATGGGCAATAGATAAGATCAATACATGGCTCAGCCTGCTGAATATCGTATGAACTTAGTTTCAGTATTTTTTTTTCTATAAAAAAGTTACCCGTTCATTCGTGCACACGGAAGTAGAAAAAGTGCTCAACAAAAGTAGTTAAGGTAAGTAAGAAAAAAGGGAGAGACAAAGTAAGACTTACTGTTTCAAGTTGGCAAGGTTGAAGAATGCATGAGCGTGGAGGGGGTTGATCTTCAGAGCCTCCTGGAAGTGGTTCTCCGCCTCGGCACTGTCGTTCAGCAGTGTTCCCAAGTTATTATGGGCACTCGCATGGTGTGGCCATAAACTGAGGATCATTAAAAAATCACTGTTATGTTATGACCCATCTTCAACCTAAATGGTTATAGTTTCCCAGCCACAAAAACACACAAACTAGCAACTCAAGCTACACACTTTTTTCAACCTTGTTTTCTGACCTTTTTTTCACAGAGTGGTGGTGGAAGAAAAAAAATATATCTGGAGGATTGCATGTCACATATGAACAGTCACACATTGTTTATTTTTACGTGCGAGGTGAACTCACGACGTTAGTGCCCAAACAGAATCTCATTTGGTCCAATGGAACGTTTTTTTAAACAACGATTATCATTTTTCGCCATGAGTGGATGCACTTTATCTACACCGTTACAAACTGGCTTGTTACCATTCAAAACTTCTCTCAAAATGAATACATGCACGTACACAGACTTGGCAAATGTGCTGAGCCAATAAAAAAAGACGTTTTACCTTTTCATAACGTGTGGCTCAAAATAATATGAGTTGGTTCGTTACAATCACTCTCGTGGGTCAATTACTGCGACTGACTTGAGTAGATTCCTAAGATAATCCGGTGTTCATTTCTGATCTGTTTTTTTTCCTTCAGACTTTAAATATTCACGCAGGTGGTGGTGCTATGCATACTAAAATAATAAGATTTCGCGAAAATTTTGTATTTATCTCCTATCATCTGGAACACATGCAGCCAGCTGTTGTTTGGATTATCGTTCCAATACAAAAAATCTTCCTGGACAAGATACGATTGGTCATGAGGGCAAAATCTTCAATATGTGACTCATCTCTGAGGCGTTAATGAAGAATCAAAAGTGCAGCGCTACTGCGCTATCCTACCTAGCCAGTGAAATAATACGTAACTGGAAATATTGTGACGTGACTCATCATTTTTTTAGTCTTTCAAGAGCAGACCGAGGCTGTTTTATTTTCGGCGGTGATTCTATATTTGCCCAACTCCCTTGGCAATATTTCCTTATATTTGTTCATCTCTTGCTCATTCCCACAATTACACGTTTTGTTTTCGTACAGCCTGTACGTAAAGCTCATACGCTGGAGGAAAAAAAAACGAGAGGAAACTTCTGTTTTTCTTTTTGGTTCTAGTTTGTGCCCGAGAAAAAAAAGAATGTGAACGTGTCCTTCTGAGAGTATATAAGTCACGAGAGAGCAGAGTCAAGAAATAAATGCAGACTGAAATCCTCTGAGAACGAGAAAAGAAGAAGTATGCCTATAACAACAACCAGAAACTATATAAAAATATATGTGCAACAATAATGTAGTTTTTTTGTAGTCTTCCGGAACTTCTATAACTGGCATCTACGTAGACCATTATTTTGTGAAGGAAGACAGAGAGAAGGAGTTGTGTTATAATTTCATGAAGCCAGAAGTGGTGTCCTGGACATGTCCAGACTGTCGGTTTGTCTTTGTGTCGCCGATAAAGTCACAAAAAAAAATTCGATACGGGTTACTGTGCATACCAACTCAGATATGTACTTTCATATAGGTACACTTTTTTTATCGTGTTTCTTCGAAAAAAAAACGTGGAGCAAACACCGTAGAACAAACATGACTTAGCTTTCCCCCGTTTTTTTCGACATTTTCTCTTTTTTCCTCCCAGAAGGAGACAATGTCGCAGGATCGGGGTCTATTATGGGCACAATAATAGTGGAGCAGCCAATAGCTCCTTCTAAACTTTATGCACATTATATTATTGCTGCAGACCAGGAAAAACCGGGGGAAGAATAGGATGGGCTAATTTAATTTAACTTTCATTTCTATCTACGAAAGAGACAGACACTTAGCAAAGAACACAAAATACAATCTATCCGTCGTGTGCTCATCCCTTCGTTAGCAAAGGAAAAAGTGAACAGTGCTTTGCACTATGTGCGATAGCACTGTTTTCACATCAACATTAAGTGACGCAGGAACTGTGCGGGTTCACTCATTTTCTTCTGCTCTGACGTGTCCTCCACCAGGCCACACTTTTTTTATAGGCAGTCCGTTTTTTTTGGAGACGGTATAATAGTTAACTGCCTTCTAAAATATGTATACTCATAGAACTAGACAAAAATGCAATCGAATACAGTTTAAGATACATTCGCTTTTACTCCGTTTTATATCATTTGTGTAATTTCTTTCTTTTTTTTTTGTTCCTTTCTGCTTTTTTTACTTGTGGAAGAAGAGAGGGAAAGTGGCCGCAGGGAAAGGAGCAGACGAAGGTCCATAAATTCTAATTATATTCGTTTCAGAAAGACCCAGCTATTTTCCTAATATCGAGGTACGCACCCACGAAAAGTTGTCTCTTATCTTCGCATTAGCTAAGTGCTACTTAATAAGAGGATTAGATTTTTTAGTAGTCTTTTAGTAACTTGTGAAAAGGAAGTGAGCCTTAATTAAATATAGAGCTTGGAAGAATAACTACCCAATACTATTCTCATTATCGCTTTTTGACAGCTCAATGACAACATCAAGTAAATGGAAATACCCTGTCTGATTGTTCGATTCTGAAGGTAGTTCCTTATCATGTTTCGGGCATATTCCTTCAAATGTGTCGTCCGATGACATGGGTGATTTCATTTTTTAAATTATTACCATGTTTGTTGACTTGTCAACTAGAATATAGTTCCGCTGCTCCATTGTTAGGTACATGTCTGAATACTAAGATGTCGTAATCAACCCTTTTTAATTAATTGCTTTCATTCTTTGTCGAACGCGAAACATTGATTAACGATCATTTAGAATTTTTAAATCGCTTTGACTCATGTTATGTGTTCTAATTAAATAGAAATACCTCTCAGGATATTACTAAATGCTTCAATGGTCAGTTTTGTGTTTTGGAGCAACCGTCTCTACTCATTCCCACTGAGAGAATACCAATTAAAGAATTCCATTCACGATAGATATGTACATGCCAACATGTATACACACACACATGTAACCTTTAGTTGCGATATTCAGAGCTGTGCCTAGAATTCCCACACAATTCCAGGAAAATCGTAAATGCAACCAACTTCTGTTGTGCCGGTAGTAACAAGCTTAAGCCGAATTTAGCAAGGCCCGTTTTTATTCCCTGCACATATGACAACTTGTTTTTTTTTTTAAAAAAAAGAGGCGGCCAAAACAAGTCCCGCGCTTTCTATTAATTTTGTATTAAAAGAGATAGGAAAAAGGGAGGGAAATGTGTTGCCACAAAAATAAGTGGGTCAACATGCTTGAGAAGGACAGGAGTCCAGATACTGATATTACTACTTCACCACCACCACCACTTTCTCTCAGCACTACCACCGCCTCCTATTTTCAGCAACTTTGTTGCTGTTTCTCTTGTTCAAACTTTTCAATAGGAACAAAAGAGGTATTAAAAGCGAGGAGAAAATAATAACGGATTCAGGTACACAAACTAAACTCCCAAGCTTTTATTACTTTTTTTTCTCGAAGAAACGGGAACAATGTATATGATTTAATTGTGCACCATTTTTGACGACGGAGGATGCTTCCTCTTTCCTTACAACAACAACATAGTCACCTAAGAAACTAGTCTACGAGTACTTTTTTTGTGCTTGTGTAAAAACCTTAAACAACATAAAATACACATAAAATTGAGATTGTATGCTTTGCATCAACCAAGAAAAGAACGTACACAAATGCACATAAAAGTTCTCCTTGTTCCCTCTCCACTTTTCACGACTCCATTTCCTCAAGGTTTTTTTTTTCTTCAAGAGTTTTTTGTGGCTAAATGAGTGGAGAAAAGTCTTTGAGATTTGCTAATGTCGCTGGTGTACAGCAGAGTGCTTAAGGCAGTCTACTACATATGTGTATCCCTCCAAAGTGCTTACCTAAAAAACGTAGCCAACATACATATTTATACATATGCCCACAGAAAACTACACGTTTAATTTTCATCTTCCGAAAAATACGTGGATCCTGAATCAAATATAAAGGTTGACATAAACAAGTTCATCTTGTTTGCCCTTCCTTCTAATAAGGTTTCCCTTCACAGAAAAGAAACACTGAATACTGTAGCATGTTTGTAACTACTATATTGTGTACATGTTCATGCATGTATGCGTATGTGTTCATGGGCATAGTTGTTTTAATGAATATCCAGGGCGCACAAAAAATATCCTTTTTGTTTGTTGTGCTGTGTCGACCATCATCAACACTCAAGAGTTGAGTGAAGTGAATGAGAAGAGCGAAAGGGAATGCTTGAAAAAAAAAGAGGAAATGCCGGAGAAAGCAAGAAGGCAGTTTAGTGAGGCTGAAGCGGGGAAGGCTGAAGCTGCTGAGATAATAGGCCGTACGTTATTGTTGATGCTCCCCGTGAGAGAGGTGCAATGTTATAGCTCCATTATTTTTCTGTTTCTTCTATCCACCATTTTTGTTCTCTTTCTTATATACTTCTATACATAATATATATCTATGCTGTTACGCATTAGTTGTTTTGTTCCTATTTTTTGCATGTATTATTACCACATGTATGGTTGTTCCTACACACTATAAACATCTTTTTTTCGAGCAGTATCAACTCACGTTATTATGATCTGTATTGAGTTACGTTACAAGTTTATTTTCCATTCCTTGCGACCTTTTATTTCTCCACTTTTTTTCCAAGCGGTTATATGGTAGCCTACGTGAATATAAAAAAACAAGATGAGTGTACCATTCTGATGCACACACAATCTCTTTTTTTTCTTCTCTGTTATCTATAAACAAGATACACCGGTTATGGCAATTGCTAAAAGATGTCTTCTCAGGGAGCGATTACTATGATGGTGAAGGATTTCCACTTGTGCTCTCTTTTTTATTTTCTCTTCATCCTCCTTTTTTATTCTCCTATGGTGCAGCTCTTATCCTGGAGATTGGTAAGGTTGTACAGAGAAAAAAAATGAAGACACACAGGACGCGTTTGGTCGTGCCACCACTATCTTGATAGCATTTTCCCCCTCGTCCTTCCACACATTTTTAAAATTTACAGAGTTCATAAGAAAAAATAAATAAAGTATGATGCACACAGGAATATAAGTATATATATCGGGATGAGTCATGTAGTTGGAAACTGTGTGCATAAATCTTTGCACACCGTCTTTTTTCTGGTAATAAAGACGTTCCAAACGGTTCCAAGATGATTCTGTGACGGGACAATGGAGGAAGTCGTGTGCATTTATAGAGTAAGTGTATATAAATAATAGTAAACATCCATAATAATTGTTAGAGCTCCGTTGTTAGAGTCAATTGCTCATTCAATTGTGTACAAAGTTTTTGCTGTGTAGCGATGCGCTCTACAAACAACTATAACGGCTGAGTCGGGATGGGGCTCTAGGAATAATAATGATAAATATCACGTCATCCTCATCCTCATCGAAAAATATCACATGCTGTTTACTTAACGAACTCTCTTAAACAACAACAAGGCTATGCACACAGTTCCATGCTGGAAGGTATTAGTATATGGCGAGCATTAGGAAATCTTCTGCAGTTGATGTGGATAAAAATTGTACTTGTTAACTTAACTGCAGGCGCACTCCAACTACTTCCATTTGTTTCGTCAAAAGAAAAGTTATACAACGTTTCAGTTGTAGACATGTGCCACATATTACTCGGTGGGAAATGTTATGCACTTATTGTGTGCGTGTGTGTATAATAAATATATGGAGACAATTTATTTGTAATGGTGGGGAATGCTGGATGAACCGGGCGCGCGCCTATATATACAAAACAACATTGAAAATAAACTAGATTTTCCTTGCCCTTTCTTCTTCTTCTCCTCTCCTTACTGAGTAGACAAAGCTTTCGGAGAAAGTAGGAAAAAAAGAGTTTACATAGGTCTTTCCAGACTCGTCTCCAACTTAAGGAATTATTCTCATGTTTTCGCCATTTTCTCTCTCGAATGAACTTTATGGAGAAAATCCTCGAGAGATTATAGACAGCAATTTTTCATGGACTTTCTTTTTTTTTCTTTCCCTCTCGTGTCTGTCTCGTGATGCATCCTTTTCTCTTCTTGCCAGACAGGGAAATTTTTTTTTCTCTCTCTCAAAGAAATGCAAAAACTTGTTCCCTGTGTTTCAGTCTCCATTCTTCCTCTTCTCATATGTATTTACATATTTAAAAAATGCGTATACTTTTAGATAATAATGTGAATGGGTACGACGGAGCACACAAACAAGAATGAGAAGAGCGGTGGTGGAATCCTATTGTCTGTGTTATTGTGTGCCATTTACCCTGCACTTTTGGTTCGGAAACGAATATATATGTAACGTTAAAGGTTTATTATTACCGTTCCAATTTCCAGTATTTTATGCCCATTTTTTGTCCCTTTTTTTCGCCGGAGTAATACCCACTCCAATTTTTATCTTTCTTTTCTCCCATTTCTCCTCCGTGCCCTTTAATGGTGTACAGAGGCCCAGGAAGGGAAGTTTTTAGCATAGTTTTAAAACGCCACAACAGCAATATAATACGGACTCACTCCATTCACAGATACGCAACCATCTATCTGACATTTTTTATACTGTTTGTATTTTTTTCTGAAATAAAAGTTTAGAAAAAAATGTGGAGTTTTATTAGGCTATTTGACATGTTGCCCTGTTTACAATACTATTATTTCCCTCAAGCGTAGGTTTGAGGGAACATGGAGACCTATGCTTTATCTCTATATTTTTGTTCCTCTTCGGCTGCTCCATTCATGTGTATTTATTTGCAGGTTTAAGTGTGCGCCTCCGTCTCCGTCCCTGGTATTCACATTAAGGAGGAATTGAAAGAAGGAAAAAATTGAATGAAATTGTCGATTTCTGTCTTATTATTTTTATCTTCTTCTTTTCTTCTCCCTTCACTTCCGTCGTGAAATAGCATGGTAGTACGATAACGCTGTGAGCCACCAGAAATATTTTTCCTTTTCCGTTCTAACCTCTTCCTTTTTTATTCTTCCAAATTCTTGTGCGCAAGGAAGACCATTGCAATGCATTTAATTTTTCTTTGCAGACAGGCCAATTTTTTCTCGAATGCTCCTGGTGGTGTGGTGCTCATGGTGATAATGGTATGTTGAAAAGCGCTGTAATTTTATCGTCTATGTATTCATTACGTAGCAACTCTCCCGAATATACTCCCATGTAAGTACAGAGCTACTGTGGAAAAATGGAGAAAATGAATATTACTAAAAAACTAGAAAAAAATACTGGGGCTTATCTAGTTTTCTTTCTACATTTGATTCGTTAGTTGATTTGAGGGAGAAAACGGGACTTTTCCTCACTCCGAATTACTCTCGGAAGTGTGCTGACAAAACAGTGGAATTCAAATTGAAAGTGGCTTGAGCAAGTTCAGAGAAACTAGTTTTTCAGTTAAAAAAAAATTCTGTTCCTTGTATTTTTTTTACGAAGCCGTCAAATTGGAACTGCCTTTCTGAAACAAAAATAAAAAATGCAAAATACAATGCATTTGGGTGGTTTTTCTATGTTTCTGTGCTTTTGTGTATGATCGCTGCATTAGCCAGAGCATCATCATTTTTTTCCCTTCCCAGATTCATCTTCCATCAACTCTCGTGTCTCATTTCTTTAGTGAAATCTACGTCCCTCAACAAGAAAAAAAGTAGTTACTTGCACTTCCCCTTTTTCTCTTTCTGACTATCTAGCCAGTTTCCCCTTCTGTGTTTCATCTCCTTCAGTTTACTTAATAGAATTTAGATTATTTTGATCTACTTCGTCAGTCTGGAAGGAGGAAAAAAAAGTGTTGATGGTTGGGAATTGAGTATTACTTGCACACGGAAGAGAAAAAGAGATACATATACTCTTGTAGAGATAAAAAATGTACTGAGCAGGATTTTATTCATTTTCATTATGGTCATCAAAGGAAAAAAATAATAACGAAATGTACACACACTTGTCTGCTCTTTGAAGAGTCTATTAATATTTCATATTTTTTTGTGCAGGCTGACACTAGGCTTACACAAAGGTATGTGCACTGCATATGTAATTGTGCTCGAAGATGAGTTTTGTGTGGACGAAAGGAGGTTGTGAGTCGCGCACAAGGTTCTATCACAAATGAAGCCAGCTTATCTCGGGATATTGTTATCTATACAGTCTTGAGTAATAAAAACCCAACTGAAAAATGACTTTCTCATTTCGTCCTTCTTCCAAGAAATCTAATCTGAAAGGGAATCATCGTACCATCTGAAAATGGACATTATAATAATATTGAAGCAAGTGAAGGCGGTTTGTATCGTACCACCACAAACAACCACAGTACCTACATATTCCTCCTTTCAACAAAATTGTGCAGAGGTTGGTAAAAAAGATCGCAGATAATTTAAGAAAATTTAGAGTTTCTTTGCGATTAGAAAATATGAAGAAGAAAAAAAATTGAACCTAGACGGCATCAACAAGTTGGTGAATGCATTTGCCCAATTCCAAACAAAAAGGTCGGCGACCGGATAGACTCACACAGTGTGGAAGAGAGACTTCCATACCTATGATAACCACTGGAAGCCTTGGTTGTGGGATCTAATGTGGAATAGTATGGTAATATGTTGATTGATGTAAGGAAATTCCCCTCGGTGACGTATCTATCCCATACATTGTGCTAAACACTTGGAAAAGATATTTCCCCGACAATAATCAGTCTTCTTCTTCCCACACAGAAGAGGAAATGAGGGAAACTGCGTGTGTACATTGCAACTCCAGTCAAACTTTTTTTGTGCTGGTGCATATATGTGCGTGTGTCTCAGATAAGCGGAGGAGTGATGCCGCGTGTGTAGGATTTCATATAATATACATATATGTGTGTATATATAAAAAATATTTATGTACACATTTTCAGTATTATTCACTAAACACAATATATATATAAGATTCTTCTTCCCACATCCAAGACAAGACGCTCACCGAGTGAACAACAATGTTAGAAGGATGGATGCACACAACAATGTTAGGCGAAGAACATTGTGGTGGATTCCTCGTCTTCATTCTCATTTTCAAAGAAGTTGATGGGCCTGGAATTTCATTTTGGATATTCTATTTCAAGCTTCAATGATCATGTTTTCTTTTGTCCTGCCTCCGAGCTAAGGCCAGAGTGAAAGGGAAAAGTGGAAATAGGATGAGAGCTCTAGGTAGAGAGAAATGGAGGTGGAGAAATGGAAAAAAAGAGAAGAAAAAAGTGAATGTGGTGGTCGTGGTGGAATGGTTTATCCCTATTTTTTTATACACACACAAGTCTACCCAAAAACTTATTATAATACACATTCATATAAGTTCAATAAGCCATATCATCAACATCATCATCATGACTTTTCTTCTCCTTGCTTTTGTTTTGCATGACTTCATCCACTTGGTGCGTCGTCTCTTTTTCCTCTTGTGTGTCGAGGAAATGGAATCAAAAAAGAAAGAGGAGGGTCGTTCCTTTTCCTACTTAAGCTTTCTCTGGTTTCTTTTCATTATACCTTTTTTACTGCTCCAACAAAAAAAAACAGACAATATCCTCCCCTGCCGACCTCATGATTTTTTTATCCATTCTTCCTTCCTTAATAGAAGTACAATGTAGGCACATAAGGGCACATTATTCTCCGGTTGATGTGGCTCTTGTTGTGTAATGAAAATGGCTAAAATTATGACAGTCTCCTTTGACTAATTTTTCATCTGTTTCGGGTTAGGAGAACCAAGAAGCCAGCACAGCTATTTTTTTGTTTAAATCTTATCACTGGAAACGAGAAGCAGACTTTTGCAAAACTTATTTTGATGTGGACAAAAAAAACCCACGCGTTATCGTCAACTTTGCTTTGAAGGAGTTTTCTCTCTTATCTCGTTTTTGTGAGGGTCCTTTGAATTCCAAAACACAAACGAAATATTTTTTGTTTTATTTGGAGTGTTGAAAACGATCTCCGGATCGCAAGTGATTCTGTGTTGATAATGGTGACACGTCTGGTGGCTGTGTGGAGACTTTGGAATCGTGTCATATCATGTCATGTTTTGTCAATTCAATTAAGTTGCCAGCTGTACTATGCAGCAAATGGAGGCAGGAAGACAAGAGTTGATTGGAAACTGTTCGCTCAGTCATTCCAACTTGGAATTAGTACTTGTGTGTGTGGGACGTTGTGAGGAAAAATTGAATTGCACGATCAGTCCTGTTTCCTTTCTCTCTCTTCCTTCTTCTGTGTTCTGAGATGATAGTAAACTCATTTTCAAAATTGAATGATATTTTCGATCCGAAATCAAGTGTGTTCCCATTCCTCCTCGAGAAAAATGAATATAATATTACCCGGCACATTTCTCCACTTTTTGCCACTTTCCTCTTATTTTTACGGTTTCACATAACAACGGCAACATATGCATGCTGATTGTATTTGTTTCCACCAATATTTGCGAAAGCGGAGAAATGCACACGTTCCCTGTCTTCTTTTCAAACTCTTCTTGTCTAAAAGAATATTAATAGCAGGAGAGCATTGCTCAAGAGAAATGACTACCAAAAGAAAGAAAGGAGAACACGAAACGAAGCAAAAGATTTTCTCTCTCATCTGAAGACGTGAATATGAGATGGACATATGCTCCCATCCTTTTCCTTTCCAGTTGCAAACATGCTCCGTTTTTGGAGGAGGTGTGAGTCTACTCTTGTCACTGTTTTTCTTAGATGACTTTCCTTTTTCTCATGCAAGTCACCAGGACACAAGAAAATGAAGAGCGGCTGCTCGACACATGTGTCTCTATTTTTTCTTCTATACTTGTCTTGTGTGCATAAGTGATCATCAGAGAGGCGAGAAGAGAAGCACGAGGTTTTCCCCAGGAAAAAAAACTCTTTCTCTCGGTCTCCATTTTGCGGAGGATGTTAAAAGGTGGCAAGATGAGAAAATACCTTGGTGGAATACCAAATAGTCTGGATGAAATGAAAATTACAGGGGGCACATACACACACTCTTATCAAAGCATGCACATACAAGGGACGGAGACCAGAGACAAGTTCCCTTTGCCCTTTAGTCAACTCTCCATAATTTCCCTTTGCTCTCCGTTTCCTTTTCATTCGCAGCGAATCGATGATCGCTCTGAAGATAATGATGATATGCTCGGAACGAAATGAATATGATGCTGTTCCATCCTTGCAAAAGCGCTCGTTGAAAACAAACACTGGAGGAAAGCAACTATCTTAGATTTTGCACATTCCACCTTTTCTCTCTGATATGAGGTGTGCGAAGGAAAATAAGGATTATTATTGTTATTATTATAATGTGATTTAGTTGGTACAAATGTGCTCGCAAATGTTTCCCGCGGAACCATTCCCCTTTTTCAAATCTTTCCCATGAAAATTGATCTACATCTGAACTCTGTCATTTGCGCAGAGATGAGTAGGAGAGCAAACCTTTGAATTCCAGATTTCCGGCGAAAGGAAAACAGCCCATATTTATGCATTGTAGGAAGAAGTGTAATATGATAAGATAGTGATAACGATGAGATTCCTGAAACAAATTATCTTTTCATTTTCATTCCAAAAAAGTCGTTTCTGGTGACTCTAGTGCTGCGGTAATAAAGGCGAGAGACCCAGTCTGAGAAATTAGTTAAAAAGTTATAGGTAGTCTCCAAAATATGCTCCCTTGATGCGTCCCGTTTTTACTCTAATTTTCCTCTTTCCTTTTGACGAACCGCGAAACCAAAGGAAAAAAAATTGTTACGTGCAGGCCACATCACACAACCCAAAAGTTTGCTACCTGGCACAAATATTCATTTGTTTGTTTGAGTGGAACAACTCTGTGAAAAATTGGAGAAAACAAAGTTGACTGGTTTTCCCTTGTTTGTCTTGATTTGGCTGGAGTCTGTCGGTGGCAGCAAAACCGACAGTCATCTTTTCCACTGTGAACCAATTTATTGAAGTATAATTCAGTTTTAATTGGGATGCACAAATAACATCACAAACAAATAAATTATACACAACGAAAATATAATAATAATAATAATCATAACAATTACAATTAAATAATCATTCTCCACAAAAAATTGTTTTTCTGAGAAGACATCCGCGTCCACTGCCACAACCACACCAGTTCTACTTTCAAATCCATTTGCATGACAAAATTAAATCGGAATGGAAAGGCCACGGGAATGTATAAACGTCAGAATGATAAGTGGAAAATTTTTCGTTTAAATTGAAGACTTTACTCAACAAGCGGGAGTTGGCACACACACACACACACACACAAGTGTAGGGTATAATTTTCGAAATGAAATATCAAACGAAGGTGATTTAAAAAAAAGTATACGTATCCAATTTCGGTTTGAGTCAGGTACAACTTTCGTAGCGCACTCCTCTCTCGCCAAAGCCCTGTCTCAGTGACAGGTACAAAGAGAAAAAAAAAGTAAATTAAACGAGTTACCATTAAAAAGTATGAAAAGCATTAGGGCGCTGCCACTGCTGTGTACACTTTTTTCCCTCCCAATGACATTGTATTGTGTTTTGTTATTAGAAAGGAGCTCAAGGGAACTCGCCAGAAATATTTCAACGGGAAATGAAATTCAGCCTTCGCTTTTAATACCAGAAAAAAAGGGCTTAAAGCCTGTGTACATATTTTCTGTATGTTTGCCCCTTTGACTACATCCGTACTTGGTATTATTGTTATTTTTTTCTCTGCTCTCGGCTTGTTTGCTTGTTTGCCTTGTCAGTAGCAGAGGAGGTGAAAGAAGAATTGGAAAGGAAAGGCATTTTAACGAGCTCGGTTTCTCATGTTTCAGTAGTCAGACACAAAAGATCCTCTTTTTTCCCTCAACATTTTCCGTCTCTGTTCTGTGTATGTGTGTGCGCGCACTATTTTTATTCTCCGGCTCCACTCTATCTTTCTCTCTCTCTTCCCATTTCGCCTCCATAATAATATAATGGTTGAGAAGAAGAGGTCTCCGTGCACAGTTCTTTGATGTCACTCTGTCTTAATGCTTCACTGCAAGTTTTGGATTGGAATATCAGAGGAAGCACTAATTATCCTGTGGCCCCGGTGGGCGACAGGTGAAGAACGCGGGAAGTGGATACAATCTCAATATACGAAATTTTATGCGATTCCCAGACTACGGGCTGGTGCGCATGCATCTGAGAAAAAAAATATTATTCTGAAGAAAGAGTAAGTTTCACAGGAAAAAAAGCCTCTCCTTTACAGATTCACTCAGTCAATCATTCACTCTTTCCAATTTAAGATTGCAGGCAGGAAGTAAAGTTTCCTTGAGCCAGTCTCCACTCATAGAAAACGGTTTAAAAAATCCGTACTGTACATACGGACATCTTGCTTCGCCGCCGTCAACGTCGCCACATGAATCACTTACGATTATAGGAAAGGTTTACCGTACAAAACTAGGTAATGGGAAGCTAGCGACAACTGACTGCTCTCAACTAGAATTTTTTTTTAGTTTTGCAACCAACGAAGGGAAGTAAAAGCGGAGAAGTTTTGGCTCCAGCGTGTCTCGTGGCAGTGGTGTGGCGTCGGTTCTTTGGGTGCCACTCGAACTGTGTAAATTGAGGCTGAAAAGTTTAAGAAACCACGGGAAAAGAAACATGAAACTTTATATCGACAATAACAAATGGCCTGAAATGAAAAATAATTTTACGTCAACATTTTACACACTCGCAACTTCCACTCACTCAGTCAACTCACTTTCTCCAGAGGCGGATACTAGTCCTTTTCCACTTCTTCTCGCAGTAGATATTTTTTTTGTGGAAGGAGAGAAGATAGCATTTTTTCACTGACAACCTACAATGTATTTAGAATGTGCGTGCTTTTTCTCTTCCACGAAGGTTTCCTTTTCGGGTGGTCACATGTACCATAGCCACCAAGCGCACGTTTAGCGAAATGTGATTGTGCGGAAGACGATGAAGACGAGAGAATAAAAAAAGACAGTAAAAAAGGGAGTCAGGATGAAACGTAATGAAATGAAACTGTACACAATCAAATGAGCAACGCTCTGCTCTCCCGTGTTAGGAGACGTGTGGACGCTTTCTTTAGCTCGTTATTACACGAGACTTGGTTTTCATTTTTTTTAAATATTTTTTATCAACGAAAAATGGAAAACAAGACGACCGGTTGGGCTCACTTTTTGTGTTCGGGAAAATGAAGGGAAAATATTGTTATATTAAATTAGCTACCAAAAAAATGAGAGGTTTTTTTGCGCAACTTACGTGAAAAGAGATTCTCTGCTCCTCCAGTCTTGATTCCGAGTCCACGTTTTGTACGAGAAGGTTGTGAGGAGGAGAATGAGGAATACTTTGGTCAGGTTGACGTGCACAGATTTTTGTTTCAGACTTATAATTCTTTCCGCACCAGCACCCACGAGAAGACTGAAACCAAAGCTGTCAAAAACGATTTTGATATATTGGCTGCTGTACTTACAATTAAACAGACAAATAAATAAATCATCCAACTTAATCACACTTCTTAATATTCTATTTCCTCCTTTCGTAATAACACTTCTGCGTTTTTTTTTCACTCTCCAACTCACACTCGCAGTTTTCTGTGGCTGCACCGCAATCTCTTCCGAAATTCCACCGAGTATTACAATTATGCCGCTCAAGTGAGAGAGGCACACATGCACACAACTCTGAACTAAATCTAGAAAATCCTTTGACCACACACAACTCGCCTCCAACAACACATCGACTCTTTTGCTTTTTTGTTCATTAAATTGTTCCACGAACAAATGCGCACATATAATGCACTGCTTTCAAACCTCCTTCGCCTTCCTCCAAAAATTATATTATTAAATTTTATTTGTTGCTCTATTATTGTATTTTGCTGGTTACACTTCTATGATGGTACTGCATAAGTATAGGCCTATTGGTGCCCGCAACAACATTTCCGGAAATGATCATCTGTTGGTAATAATTTTATTTTTGCTGCACATGGTATAATATATACGACTAGAGGCTGGGTGAAGTCCACCCTCCCTAAATTACAATATGGTGAGGGGAATGCATAATAATAATATTTAGTGGGTAATGAAAGATTTCTTTGTGTGTGTGTGCGAGGGTTTTTTTGGCCACTGCCCGTATTTCACTTTGCTTACCATCATCTCTGGCATTCATGGCCTGGAAATATATCAATGTCTCTGGTTTCTTGTCCCCGCCACTAAACGAGAATTTACTGTTATTTTATTATGAAATTAGCTGTGAGAGTCTCACAAACCCAATAAAATATAATGTGCACACTTTATACTCCTAACTTTTCACACGGCGAAAAAAAAATACAACTGGAGAAATATACAGAGCGGTTTTTTGCCCGCTTATCCTATTGGCTCGAAAGTTATAGTTTGCTCGTAGGAAAAAGCCGATTTCTTTCTCACTCATTTAACCCGCTCAATCCGTGAATATTCACTAGGTCCATTTTCCTCCACTTCTTCCGAGTTTCATTAGTTCCGTCGTCATCCGTGCATGCTGGTGTCACAGAGCGGAAAGAAAAGGGGATATTTCATGAATAGCTAAGTTGCGAAGAAGAGGAAAAAAACACACCGCTCTTTTTCTCACACACAAGAGCCGGCGAAAACGGCCGCGGTGACGAGGAATGTCCCTGTGTTTTTTATTAATGCTGTTTTTCCACTAGCTTTGCTTTAGGAATTTTGTTCTTCGAACCTGTCTTAGGCAGACCTGTAGCTCTTACTCAATTTATGAATGAAATTAGCTCCAATCTAATTTTCACTTCAGCACCGGCCGTTATTATTCTCTGTTTTCTACCTTTCCCGCTTTCCTCATTCAGCTCCATTGTTCTTTTTTCTATGAAGGAGGAAATAGGATGGAAGGTCCTCTCTCTCACACTTTTCCAGACTAATTCAGTTTATGCATGACTGGAAGGAAGCCTATTTCACGGCATCAAAAAAAAATGTTTCCCTTTCTTCTCTGTGCTCCACTTTGCCGGAGAACGCTGACCCACCATCAGTCCTCCAATTACAAATCTACACATTATTTATGTGCGTCTGAGTAATTTATTAAAATTAGGAGCACGCTTCACTCCCTTTTTTATTACTGCCGAGCAGCAGAGGCAGATAAATCTCTCGGTTTAAAAGAAAGCCGTGTCTATAATATCCCTTTTTCCATCACATGCAATTTTAATACCTGCCTTTTCCCGTCTAACAATAAAGACAAGAGAAGTGAAAACACGGATCATTTATAAAACAATGAATTATATTCTTGTGAAAATCCGAAAGGCATTTAAAGGAAAAACGTTCCGCGGGGGATTACACAAGATTGATCAGGTTGAGAGTGGAGTCAACAAGTTATAAATATATATAAAAATAGATGACTCCTCTGTTCTGTCTTTTCGCGTGTTTTCAAAGTTTATTTTTCTAAAAAAGAATTCTTTTACAGTTGGTGTACAAGAATTTTGATTGTCTGTTTCCACTCCTGTGTGACCCTCGACTCGCTTTTTCAAAACTTTCCTGTTCCACAAACAATATTTTCTCCCCAGAAAAAATACCTTAACCTTTAAAAAATCCTCCTGTTTCTTCATCCTTCTCCAATTTTAACATTTTTTTGAAGGCTGGACTTTTTCTCCATCCATCGAGGAAAAAATATTAGAAAAACAACCGCACTATTTATTGTCTGGCCAGGGAAGAAAACTCAAAAAGGACGGACTTGTTTCTGTACTGCCAGGTTCGCACACAAAAGTAATATCGTATAAGTTGAGGAGTCAACCTGTTACCAGCTTGCAAGATCGGCTCGTGCACATATGCACACCAAACAAAGTCAAAGGAATGACACAGGAGAAAAACATTTAAGTCGTGCCAGGAACAACAAAGAATGTTTAACTTGGCACATCATTCAGCCATGCTATATGTGATTGTTCGAGATGTGTTTCTATTTCACGTCGGTATGTCGGGGCCAGCGAATTGGGGAAATGCATGAGTAGATTACAACAACAACACTGTTAAATGGGGCACTTTATAAAAGATTTTTTTTTGCAATTAGGGTCGAATTGTCCAAACATTGTGTAATGTTATTATAAGTAATTTTTCAATTGTGATTTTATCTGAATGTTTTGCTCAGCTATGTTTTCACCATAGTTTTTATAAGCTCGCCTGACCGTTTTACTTTTCCTTCAATCCTTCCATTGTTGGCTGTTTGGATTGAGACACTATGAGTTTGAAAAGACTCCCACAGAACTTTCCCCTTTTCTTTCATTATTGCCACAAAACACTAATGTATATGTAGATCGTTTTATGTTTTCTGGTAATAATAATAAAAAGAGGGAACTGTAAATCCTATTGATAATCCCTTGAAGGAAATCAGGGAAAAAATGTCGACAATCTTTCGCTGTTGCTACATACCCAAATACTTCGTCGACCACACATATACACACACAACGTGCTTTTTATCACTATTACAAGCTTTTCTACAACCATTATTGCTCCGTTGATGTTGTTGTCGGGCAGCCGCAAACATACGTGAAATTGTATGTGGAAATACAAATACACAAGATTTAAAAAAAAAACCGTCGAGTAATGTGAGCACACAAATAAAGACATATTTTTTGTTTGAATCTCCGGATCACTCAGTTTCGAAGCGGAGGCTGGGGCTAAAGTTACAATATTTTTTTATAAAAAAAAGCTGTTTACCTTGGAATATAAAGAATCCTTTCAGCAACGACAAATCCAACTCGAAAGAGGAGGTTCGACGCTGGAATAAAGGGGATGATGAGGAAAGTCAAAGCTACCACCACATCTCGACGAGTTTCCCCCTGCGAACATTTATACTTTATTTAGACGAAAAAAAAAACAGTTTTCGAGTTCAATAAGTCGATCGATCAAAGTGCCTTTCTCTCTCTCTCTCTCTCTCTCTCTCTCTCTTAAAAAAACTTTTTTTCCAAACATTTTTCCCCAAAGAAGTTTTTTTGTAGCTTGGGGAAGGAAACTAAACTATGGTTATAAAGATGAACTATTAAGAATCTCGAGCGAAGTCACGTCTCCACACATGCACACACTTTTTTCTGGAGTCTTCATCTCTTTTTTTTTGAAAAACTTCCTCTCTCCCTTTATAATTTTTTTTCTTTGGGGAATCATTGACTTGACTCCTCCGCGGATGGAATCGCTTGTGCTACACACTTCATTCAGTCACTTCCCATATATCACTATGGAGGAGAGAAAGTTATTATTATTTGCATCGGGAAAAATAAATATATTGACTTTGAAAGTTAGGGTGGTATGTGCATGTGTGTATGTTCTATTACCACAGACTGGGTATCATTAAATGGAAACTTTTTTTTTAGAAAAAAAAACATACAATATTCTTTTCAGAGAAATCAGTCATTTTCCTTTCCTTCTAGAAGAAAACTCATAAAGTAACTTTTTTTCCTCCGTATATTTTGCGGGGAAATGAGGAAGACGGATTGGGAAAAGAACTACGCTCTTTCCTAAAAATAATTTTCGACGGAAGGAAGTTCATCTATTTAAATAATAATAATCATAATTAGTGTAGAAGCTTGCCATTATTTTCGTCAGAGACTGTTAAAAAATCTAGTGTAGCACGAGGGAAAATACTAAGTTTTCCCAAAAATATCCTTGGAAATGGGCTTTTCTCATTCAATTTAATTCAACAGGGTTCTATTTAAATCCGCTGTGAGAGCAAACTTCAGTCGAAATCAAAGACGATCATCCTCTGCGTGTGTGTTTTTCTTTCGTGGAAAAAAATAATTGATCACTGTTGTTGAAGTACTAGTAACGCTCTTTATTTGAAAAAAATAGAGACGAGAGAGTGAAAAAAAGGATGAAAGAGAATATACCTTGCATAGAGGATAAACACAGGAAGCGAGGAGAAAAGCATAAAACGTGAAACAGATTGGCATGCGATTGTCCGTCCAGCTGGAGATCAGTGGGATGGAGCCCATTTGCCAGTCGTAATTCAATGAGACGGGAGCAAGGAGAAGCCAAAAGTTGAACGCCGGCAAATATGCAAAGGTCCGAAATCTGGAAGTGTTCCAATCAGTTATGTTTTTAGTTTCTGCCTTTTGTTCATTCCTTTTTCGTTACGCATCACACGAGGGAGATATCGCTCCATCGCAAATCTCACAACAGATCCAAAAGCCCGACTTTATTTAGTCTTTTTTTTGGTTGTTCACACAAAAAAATTTAGTTGGCTGGAGTCTATGAAAGTCTGGGAGATTAAAGGGACTTTAGCAAAAAAAAGATTGTTCGTGATAGCTGCCCAAACTAATCATCGTGATTGGGACACCACTCTGATCCAAAACTCTTCATCACATGTTTTTATGTGTGGAAAATTCTGAGAAGAGAAAAATATAAATCCCCATGGTTCAGTAATAAATAACAAGTGACATATAACTTACCTAGTGTATTTGCATGTTGTAAAGGATGCTGGATTGTCTTGATCAGAGAACTGAGGTAGGGACCCTTGCAGCATCAGGATTCGGAAGCAAACGAGAGCAAATGCCTACAAAACAAGATAACAGATGCGTTATAAATTTTTTAACACAAACTTTAATTTTAACAGTTTCGCATCTCGAGCAAAATTATTGATCCGATTATATCCGTTTTTGCAGTGCATTGTTCCAATTTCACAAGTGTGAATTTTCTCTTCCTTCCTTCTGGCATAATACTAAGGACGGAGAAGTAATGAGCACATTCTTGGAGGAGGCACTATTATTATTATTTGATTAAAACTATTTTCTTTTCCGGTCTTATCTTTTGTTGAGTCACGGGCACATTTTGTTCTGGTGAGGAGGACTTTTCAAAATACTCTGTAGAGTTCCGTGACTGAGACCTCCGGTATAGTCACCGCTCTGCTCTCAAAACCTCTTATCATTTATTTATGAAACAATTATGAAAAGACCCAGTCACTTTCATATGCCTTTGTTGAAAAGTTGATAATAATGTTTCTTCGCCAGTTTTCTCTCATTTGAAAGCAGAAGGAGAACTTAGCAAAACTTCCCTTTCACTTTTTTACGCTCCTTGTTCCACGAAAATATGATAAACCCTACAACTCTGGTTGTCAACTGTGTAACACAATTCCCCAACTGTTATGTTTTGTCTCTGGCGGGAAAAGAGGATAGAATGGTTTCAAAATTCCGTCGACTGGACTGACACACTGACATATTACGCGTGCATTTGCCCAGAACTCACAATGAGCAATACTATGTACGCGATAAACCCGAAATATAGAATAGAAATGTGACTGTCTTCAGAAGAAGAAAATGCACAATGAGAAAGGAAAGAAAGTATGGGTGAGCATAGTTGTGAAAACATTTATCTCCTCTTTCCACTTCGATTGTTATGCGTATGTAATGTGATCTTTCACTCACTTTTCATTCATTCATTCACTCATTCCTTCATTTTGTTTTTTTTTTGCTTAACCTCCTTTGCATGTCGTTGAAGTTAAACTTTCAAATTGTGAAAATGGAAAGTTGCCTGGGTATGCATGTATGTATTCATTCATTCATTTATTCAAAACTTTTTCCTAAGTCTGTTTTACTCGAGCAACTTTTCCCGTTCATTCTAAACGTTCCATGAAAGGAAATAAATAAGTAAGAAAGAGTAAAAAGTGTAATTGTTCCACTGGCTCCTCCGGCATTAACAGTCTCGCAGGCTTCTGCCTTTTCAAAATATAAAACTAGGTTAGAAGAAGACTTAACATAAGCATATTTATTTATATTAAACGGATACCTTCTACAATGTTCATGTGTTTTCATCATTTTCGAGCATCCCTACTCATCATTTTATACAGGACTCAATAGAATTCGTGTGTGATGTTCCAAACGAATTTTCACTACGTAGATTTAATGTGTGTTCCTGATGTTGATGGCAATAAACCGAAGCAACAAAGGGAAGCTTAATTTTAACTATGATAAGACAGACTTACCCCGAGCGCCAAGAAGAAAAGTCTCTTCAACACCTGCTTCATCTCTGTAGTGACCTGTCGTAATGAGAGGTAGCTGCAAGGATCAAAAGAGAACACGAGTAAGTAAATGTGTGATACCATCCAGCATATTATGTAAATTACACTGCGATTCTAAAAACACCTGCACGTTCATAGTGGCCAAATTAAAAAAGTGCAAACTATTTCGACATTTTTTGACATTATTCATTAGAAAAATCCCCTGATCAACATCTGCCTCCAGATTTTTATCAAGAAGTCTACTTTGACATATTTTTCAGCTCTTTTTTAAAACAGGCTTCCACTTTTTATTTTTCTTGGACTATTTTGTAAGTAATTGTAAATTAATTTTTAAAATTGCAAATTAACCCACAGCGTGAAGCTAGAGTCAGTTTCAGACTGTGTGTTTTACTGGTTGTTGATGAAATAAAAAGATGAAACACAGTAAAAGAGGACGTCCATCAAAAGTGAACCTATCTATGTACGTGTAAACTGCATTGCATATAATATTTACACACGCACAGAGCAGGCAGGTTATGTTTTATGCAACTTGGGTGAAATTTTAGGATCCAATTTTTATCTTTTATTTTTGAACCTCTCAACATGAAATTATACGCACACCTCACGGATCTTGAAGACAGCTTGTCAGCACAATAAAAATGAAGAGGAATGATAACTCCTTCCCTTCTGCACAAGAAAACAGACAGAAAGGAAAACAGGAATTCTAGGTTGAAATATTATAAGCACCACGAATCTCCTTTTTTTATAGATGCTCGCATTTCTCTGATCTCTGAAGTTGATTTCTCCTTTCTAAATACACGGTGCAAAGGTGGAATGAAAAGCGCAAGTGGAAGAGAAACGGAAGGAAGAAATCCTTCTCAAAAGGATGAAATACGGACAACGACGAAACATTTAGTGATAAAGACGGGGAAGAAGACGTTCTCCAGCCGTAATGCAAAATAGTCGGAGGAAAAGGCAGAGTAATTTTTTATGCTAGACCAAACTCCGTTTTTTTTATTCTTTTGCTGGCAGCAAACGTTTCAACTTTGACTCCAGCTTGTACGTGCAATCTGCTCCTTCTTTAGGTAAAAAGAAGCGGAGGTAACTCTTCTCGCTACAGGGCTTGATGAAATTCATGAGCATCAAGTCAAGAAAAAGCTTCTCGACTTGACTGCATTGAAAAAGATACCTTTACGCGCCCAACTAATGTTCCTGCTTTCCCTTCCTTCTCGGCGATCATCATCACGAGAATAAGTATCCACTGAGGTTCTATGTGTACATTGCTGCACCACCTTTCCCTAGTGCTACAGTAGTGCGAAGAACGTATATTTGTAAATGTTAGCTTTTCCCATCTCACATTTTTTAAAAAAAAAGAAGACATACATGTTTTTGCCAGATGTATTTGTTAAAAGAGAGGCTACTATCAGCGGAGGAGTTAATGCTTCGTGTTTGGCAACAGAGGAGAAACTTCTTCAGACTTTGTCTATTATCCCTTT
>JAHZNF010001959.1:0-16069 GCA_027744215.1 Troglopedetes dispersus
CAATTTTGAAAGTGTGTGCGGTTCGCGGAACGCATAACTTCCGATTTTGTGCACTGTTATATAACCCAAGCGTTGCCATCATCTTATATCTTTGTAAAAAACAAATAGTTATAGATTCTTGGAGAGACTTATTATTGTGAGGAGGAGGAGATAGATATTGACTTGATTGTGTACTTAACTAATCAACCGCCGAAGTTACCTTCTTTGAAGAAGGGAAGAGCCATCTTGAGAAACTCAACTAATCAAGAGTTGAATAGGGAAAGTGGAAATCTTGTGAGCTTCAAGGAATACTTCAACTTCCTTAAACATCGCATTTGGGACCACGCTCCTCATTTCAATAACTCTAAAATATTCACCGAACGAACACGTAATAAATGTAGGTGAGCAGAGTAGTAACAGAGTTGTACTCGCCGTCGTCATCTTGTGTTACAGTGATTGGATTATATACATATATTTTAAAAAGAAACTTTCCACAAAAAAAAACAGTCGGTTACGAGCAGAGCAGAAACTCTTTTGCTAATCAGAATACGGTGTAAAAATAGCGTAACCAGAATTTTGGGACGATTAATCTAGTGTTTGTATATCCTATCGTTCCCGCATATATGTGAGAAGACTTGTTTCACATTTGGATAGTTCAATGATATGACACTGATACAAATGGAGTAAAAAATGTAGACCTTTCATCTCCCTTGCTACCTACAGCGTTGTATTTTTTTTATTATATTTTTGCCAGTACACACGTAACACATTATTGAATCTTTGTTTGCGTGTGTGTGTTTGTGTGCGTACACATCCCTGCTTACTCTTTTTTTTTGCTCCTCCATTTATTATTTGCGATACAAAAAAAAATTGCAAAACAACCAATCTGTTTGTAATCACTCAAAACATTAAATATACATAGAAAATGCGAGATTATCTCTTGCTGGCAGAGTGTGTTTACCGTGGTATTGTACTAAAGCTATTTGGTCATCACTCACACTTGTGTTGAGTACTTTCTTGGTAAAGCTCCTGAAATTCAACGCTTTTTCGCGGAGATAATAACCGCTCATAATATTATGATAAAGATAAATCTTGTCTGATTTCAATATTTGTGCAATGTGCTGCTGAGCAGAACTGAAAAGGGATGGAAAGGATGAAGAGCAGAAGGCTGTTCACTGTGCGATGAAAGGATGCAAAATACAAAAATAGTCAACTGATTGTGAAAACTGTTCTGTATTTTGAAACGTCCTTTACTTTTTTACGAAACGTGGGAAACTTGTAAGCCCACCACTTAGCTTTATCATTACTCGGTTGCCTCCAGTTTACCCAATACTGGATCTGGCTGTGAATTGACAAATAAATAAACCTCAGGAAACAAACTAATGACATTTGCCATTGTTCTAAGAGTCACGTTCGCACTTTACAATTTACACGAAGTTTCGTTCTAATCCCCTTTTGGGAAAGCAAAACAAATTCTGGTGAGAGATTTTTTAGAGACTTCGTTGATGAACAGCAGAGATATCCAGATATCTGGAAAAGGAACAAGAAAAATAAGTGAATACAAGTATAACAGTTTGACATAAAACATAACGCTCTGAGTTTTGCCAATGCATTGCTACACTACTTCCGCGATAAGTGCATTAGTCCCGCTGGCTGTCAACTTGACATCGTGCACAGCACCTTCTCAATGTGGATGCAACGCACGAATGCAATAAGGGAATTCAGGTGAAATTCCCAGTGATTGGGGCAAAGCTGGACAGGAGGATTAAAGTTAAGTGATTCAGTTTTTTAAGGGATACCACTTAAACTGTGGTGCTGCGGAGTAAAAGCGGGCGGTTCTCGGGCCGTTCCGCTTTCTCGTGGCTCCCACAAATTCGGACTCAATGTCCTACCAAACGACACATGAACATCGACAAAAGGTAAGAAAAACTTGTTTTTTTTCTTTTTCACTCTTTATTTTATTGACTTCACAATGACTGTCCATAAATGAACTTATCACAGACCAAACGTAATTCACCTTTGACCGCATTTCCATTTTCTGCTTTGAAGCTTGTCCATATTTTTTCCATGTCTTTGTACAGCAGATCTAAGGAAATGTGTAAGCGCCAAACTGTATATTTTTTCACGCAGAGTGACAAAAAGGTCTCAGTCGTAAAAAAACTGAGTTTGGATTCTTGTTTGTTTGTTCTCATCATTGAGAAGAATTTTTTTAAGAAGAAGAAGAAGTGAACATTTCTAGTAGCAAGGCAGTTCACAGTTCTTTCTCCATTGCGAAAAGGGGGAAAAAACGTGCCATTAAATCACCATACATGCATGTAACGACATAGCATTACAAGATGTAAATAACATTTTTGGGGGAGATCTTGGTGTTTATTGCTACCATATTGTACAACAATGCTAAAGAGGAGTCATTACTGTTCCCATATTTGTGTTCAGCTATTTTACGAGGCAAAGGGCGCCACTTGTGCCAAAATTCTTTCACAATGGGACAAGCATACATCCATACATGCATGACGTATGTAGGTATGCGTAGGTAATCTCTTTTAGTAAATAATGTTATGTTTCCCTCGTCTATTCAATTAAACATGACAAGTTAAAAGTTCCGTTAAAGGGGGTCCACAAAAACAGACTACCGATCCGTGTTTTTCTAAAGGACAATTTTATGGACATCTAAAAATGTGTGGAAGTAAGGCGGGTGCTTCAGCACACAGACATTATTATCTCAAATTGTGAAGGTGAGAGAGCAGAGGCTATTCGTCAGGTAGTCGGGCAGCAAGAGAAAAAAAAGAAGAGACACGATGCAAAGGAGAGGATATTGTGCGTAAATAATAATAATTCAAAGGACCTTATTTTTTCAGACATAATCCACAATAAGGAAGAAAAAAAGAATTCGTTCGAGGCACAAAAGTGAAAAAGTCAAGAAGCAAAAAAAAAGTGTATATAAAGAGAAGAGAAGAATCAACAGTAGAGAATCTTTAAGGTTTTTCATATCGGCATTTTCAGGTGTAATGAAATTTTATGACCATGCTGGGGCTGTAAAACATTTCTGTCTAATACTGGAAAGGCCCTCCTACAGACTTTGGAATCTGTTTTGTTTTTCCCGAAAATCTCTTTTCTTTCCCTTTCCATTGTGGACGAGGAAACATACAAACTTTTTTTATAATGCAAGAAAAATAACATAAGTATCACAAGAGTTGACTACCACATACAAGAAAAACAACAAGTATATTGTAGATAGATATATGGCTGCTCACACGGTAAAGTACATACCTGGACGCATCCGTCGTCTTCATAAATAAATACATTTTTTGTCCAATATCCCACATTATGCATCTTTCTTAAGTAAGTGCTAGTTATATTTCAGCCATTATTTCTATTAACAATTCACAACAAAAAAGTATTCCCTTGGTTTCAGTTTGTTTGTTGTTCAGTTATTATTATTATATTATTTATTCCCCTCTCTTGTGAGAGTCTTCCTTAGCATTTCCTTCATTCCAATCGGTTCATATAACATCCTTTTGTAGCTGAAACCATGTAATGCACACATAATATACCTACCTTTAAGGTGTAATGAGCTTGTGTTGTTGTTGAAGGAGGAGAAGAGACTCTGTCCGTTTTTATTTTGTTGGGCTCTTCTTCTTCTTCCTTCCTTGGAGAGAAGCCCAGGCCAGCAGTAAAATTATTTTGATACCATTATGAGAAATTATTTGGTCATCGTGGAAGTGATCGCGAGGTCCTCTCTGCTCGCTCGCACACTTTGACGTCCACCATCAATGTACAAATAAAATGCGTTCGTTTATACTTTGTTGAGCGTTAGCTTTATTTATTCCCATTACCTGTAATGGCAAGGGACAGCTATTAGCGTTGTTCCTTGTCGGACACCACTCCTTTGCATCATTCCCTGGTCACCATTCTGATTAGAGGTCAGACACGACCCAAACTGAGAGATTGAATGATTCTCGCAGAGAGCCCTCTTTGCTCTCTGCCAAAATGACAATTCCAAAAGAGCACTCTTCAAAAGGATTCTCTTGAAGGCATCCATGAGCTCCTTCTAATATTTTTACCTGCGTACACACACACACGAAAACAAGGCATGAAGCAACCCTTCTTTCACAAGAATAATCTTTCCTCATTTTAGTTCTTGTGCGACACACACTCACAACTCAATCATTTTTTTTTCAAGAGAGAGATGCATCCACCACTGTGTTTACTTCCAGAGTCTCTCTCTCTCGTGATGATGGCTGACCGCTCAATCTCATTGTATGAAGAGTTTATTGCTTAGTTTGGAATAACAAGGAATGACAGTAAGTAAGTGAGTTGGTCACTATTTTTTTCCTGCAACCAGTCCTGAGGACAATTGGACGTATTAGGGCACCTTCCTTCTATCACAAGTCAGGATTCATTCACATGTTTCAATTTTTTTCCTCCTCGATGTAGGTACTCCAATGCAATAATAAGGAAAAAACTCACTTGTTTTCATAAACAATTTCCTAGCCGAAATATATTACACCAGCAATAGGTGATGAGCTACTACTTCTTCAAAGAGGTCGTTCTCACAAGGTAACAGAAAGCAAGACGGGATGCATTTATATATATTTCAGAGAAAAGGAAAAAAAACAGTATTGAGTGCACTCACTCAGAATTGAAGAAACAATAGGTCCTTACTACTACTATACAGATAGACAAAAAATCAAGTAAACTTTTCGTTTTGGTACATAAAATATTTTTATTATAATTATGCTCAGGGTACATAGACTCCCAATAATAATACGACAAGTGCGTTTGGTGCAATCTGTGAACTTTCCATTGTGAATGTAAAGTATACACATGTTATACAGGTTGTGATCACCGGTCTCGTAAAACTTGCAATTCAAGTGCTTATAAACGATTTGTCCGATATAATCATGCTTTTTACAACATTCCAAAAACAGAATGCAAGTTATTTTTAAAAAAAAAACAGATAGCCTAGTCTCATCAGCAGAGCTTTTGTTAGAGGAATGATTTATGCGAGTGTGGTGATCACATTTATCGGTCGGGTTCGTCTTGACCAAATACTCATTCTGACTGCTACTGCCATACTTGTTTTTTTTTCTAGTTTACCAGCAATATAAAAAAACAGAAAGCTTGCACTTCCTCATTTCACACGGGATGATTCTATACTGTAGAGGAGTGAGACGACTCCAAGAATGACATCATTCTAATGTAATTTCATAATTAACATTATCTCACCGAGAAATTCCAAAGAATTTTTTTAGCTTTTAGTACGGAGTGGTGGTGATGGTGGGAGATTCAGAGAGAGTTGGAGGAGGCATGGCTTTTGATTGGCTTGCCATTTCGTGACATATCATCGTTATATTTATCAGGTCTCGAGGAATGTAAAGATTTTATTTAGCAGAAACACTTAAAATGATTTCATTTCCAGCCAGACACACATACATAGATGAGGACGTATTACAAACTATAATGGAATGTGATGCTGATGTTGACACATGCATACCATTTTTTTACTACTAAATAGTAAATGTTAGTGGATCCACATTATATGTGGATAGTTTATAAGTATAGATTGCAGAGTTACATAAATATATACATATATTTTTATTTTTAACGCTTACCTGAACCTATTTTCATTCATGCGGATAGCAAGGATGATTGACAGTCTGGCGTTAGCTTTTCTCTTTCGTTTTCCTGGAACGCGTTGTGAGAGAGGAATGAGCAGGTAGATTCCTCAAGTATTTTTCAATGATGTTCACAAATCGCCAGAAGTATGTACTACTTTTTATCTTATTAAACCCGTCAAGTGCAGCGATCAAACTAATCGTCTTCTTGTTGCGTTTTATTTTTGTAATTTGCATCATCCATGGAACAGTTTAAAAGTTTCAAATAGTTTCAGAGGATACCTACCTATATTCCTTTTGCGCAGACAGACACATAAGCATAGACGAACAATAAGCTAGGAAGGTGAGATGATGATAACCAGGTTGCATAAAAACGTGGTTCATAGTCCTTGTGCACACGAACACATCAAGGACTTATGGACACACCTTTATTTGCTAAATTGATTTCACAAAATATTTTTTTCTTCTTCGCCAGTCAGTCAGTCAGTCAGTACTTGATGATAAGATTAAGACGCACACATAACAACTAACCACAATACCCACGGAAAGAAGTGGAGAAGAAAGAAGATGACATGGTTGTGTGTAGTAAATGCATGTTTCGGAGGATGGATGATGATAACTTTTTTCCCAGCTTTGCTGTTTGTACACATAAACAACAATAAATATTACATTATTATTATTATTNAAGTGGAGAAGAAAGAAGATGACATGGTTGTGTGTAGTAAATGCATGTTTCGGAGGATGGATGATGATAACTTTTTTCCCAGCTTTGCTGTTTGTACACATAAACAACAATAAATATTACATTATTATTATTATTATTAATACGAGAGATGTAGTAGGGAAGAGTCATTAGTACATATATATCTTTGTTGAAACACTTGTGCTCTCGGCTGACATGTGTGTTTTTTAGCCTGACCTGAGAGACATCTTCTTACAATTTTTTTTCCTTTCACGTGTGAATGACGAGGGGCAGCTTTTATATCGTTTTTAATGTCTGTGTTAATATGTTACGCAATGATACCGTACACTGGTTGTTCCCAAGTTAAAATGACACTCTGTGGCTGTCGTCTGCAAATGCATCAAAATCAAGCAACCACCTCTCTTTTCTCTGCAATGTATGAAGTTGTTCCACAAGAAAATCCATTATTGCAGACACGGATATCCGATTCACAAAACACTGTTGATGGGATGGAATGTGATCAGTTTTTGGTAGTGTGATGAAAAAAATAAAATTCAACAACAAAAGACATTTCACTTCCTTCTCTGCTGCAAGAGCCATGATGTTTTTTTGTTGTTTCGTGGAAGACGGAAGAGCAAGTGTGACCTCTGCATTACCCCATCAACAAATTGTGTTCCGAGAGGTGACACCAAATAAGGCGGCAGAACGTGGTGTCACTCTTTTTAAAAGCCACACTTGTCATAATAATTTTAATCTCTGGCGTGATTACGCTTCATTGGTGAGAATTGAATGAACTTCGTGCAGACAAGGTACATTCCTGCATTTTAGCGTGAATCACAAAATGCAACCGAGCGGTTTCCTTACTTTTGTTCATAAGCAACATAAGACAAAGGCTATATAGATACATATGCGAATGTTGACAAAAAATGTCGGGAAAAACAATGCATTTGAAATTGTAACCTCACACTACACTTTGTTCTCTGACATGAAGAGATAAAAGTAATCTTCGTGTTTTGTTCTTTGTTAATTTTTGCTTTCAGGTTAGCTGCAATTTATATATTTTTGTATCATCACTTTTTTTTTAGTTTAAAGGACGCAGGAATATGCTTTTATTAAGAATCGTGTGGTAATGAATGATTCAGCTATTCAGCTTCAGTCTATTTAAAAAAAACATTATGTGTGCATATGTCTAAGTCTAAGGTCCGTCCAATCATAACAGTGAACACATACAAAATAGACAAATTACACCTATCGTTCAATGATATTAAATAATTCATAGACAAACAAAGATTATCCAAACTTGCTATATGTTGTAATTGCTTATCCGTACTATTTTAAATGAATCAAATCAGCAGTTTAATGAGTTTAGCTCTTTTGAGGATCAGTTTTATTATAGAAATGACTGGAACGATTGAAGTGATGAATAAGACGCCAAAGAGCAACGCCACTACAAAACTTGTCATTACCGAGTAATTATAAATGCTAATCAGTACATTACTAGCTCAAAAGAATTTGATGGAGATGTGAACAGTGCTTCAGGAGAAGTATTAAGTCAACAGAAGCACGCGGGTGGAAACTGTACGCATTGCATAACGTGCCTACTCTCATGTTGTACTTTGTTCGAGGCTCAAACTCTTTGGCAATTTTCTGAGAAATGCCCTTTACGCAAGAAAAACTGATACGGGACAAAAAAATAATGTTTTCTAATTCCTTGACCATTTTGCTGTCATTCAGAAATGCACGGTAACGTCGCATCAGTGAACGCGCCATTTGATTAAATATCATTTTTCTTTTGTAACTGAATTCCATCCCGCTGATAACAATCTTCAAGTGTTTAATTACCGGTGTGGTATGCAAAAAAGGGAGTATTTCACAATGATTTTCTGATGCTGCTGGTCCGACTGCGCAATTGGATGACGCAGCTTGCACACACCTCCGCTCATCATCATCCAACCGAGCTCTGATTGACTGAAACATGCAGTTTCCGATTGCGCAACCTCAATCCACAAATTTCCTGTTACCTGGTAAAAAAAAAGACGGTGATGAGGTGGGGAATTGTAACCTAAACTCGGGTGAACTTTGTCACCGCCATAAAAAACGAGAATTGCTCTCTAGACAATCTCCAAAATTGTTTATAGATAGACAGACTAATAATGATAACAACAAAGGACGATAAAAGGGAAGGGGCAGATAATCAGTGTTTGTGTTCACTTTCTGTTCCTATCTGCGTACGTAATGTACGCGAAATATGTAATAAAATTCATAATAAACATAGTTGAATCATAATTTATTACAGTAAAGCTTTGAATTAGCAAGAAATCTGGGTAACATGTTCACTGTAATGGTCATTAAGATGGAATACAAAATGAGTGAGTGAAACACATTTTCTCACAATTCATATTTTTTAAATTGAAACTGTGGCAAATCAAGAGGTAGGAATCAAACCAACTGATGAATTCTCCACAGATGTGCAAATCCTTCAATAATCTTCCTAATCACCGCAGAGAGACAGAGAGAGATATTTATATAATATGTAACAAAAATAGTTCCGTGTACAGAATCAACCTTCCATAGTCAGCAAAAAAAAAGTATCAGTTGACCATGAACAAATTTGTGACCGACGGAATGTCACGCTTCGATGCGTTATCTCGAATCATTGTGTCCGTAATCACTACATTTTGTTCCGCACCTGACATGTGCGTGGTTAAACAAAGCAAGAGTATAATAATGCCGAGTCCAGATGCACTCAGGTGTTTCACGAAATCTATCTGTCGTCTCAAGACAGCGCCGTAAAGATTCAATAGAATAATTGTCTTCAGTCACCCGAGATAAAGTCGAAATCCCTCAAGATCTCCAAAGGATGGAGAATACATCGGGTGACAAAACCTCTCTTTAGATGGTTATCAGCATTTTTTAGAAAAAATTCCTCTGCTTACTCATCCGGTATAAGGCGCAGCTTGGAAGAATTGCAGGAGGAAGAAAACTTCCTTCTGAATTCACCGCAGATTTAGATTCCGCTGGGAGATAACCTATGTAATAGTACAGAGAATGCATCAAATCTCACTTTTTATTTTCAATATTAAATGATACGATAACAATAAAAATATCTTTTTTCATTTACCACAAACCTGTAATAATAATAAATCGGTGTAAATGGACCTTTAAGAGTGAGTTGTCGGCCGACGTGCTGAGAAGTTCATCGTTTTGTTTAGCAATGGAGCGCTACACACATTACTGTTGAGGACAGACTTAATATTTTAAAAACAAAAACAAAATGCATGACATGACGTGAGCATTCGATATACAAGTTTTTTTTATAAAAGAATTGTGTGTGTGATACCACCTTCCACATAATACATAATAGTAATAATATGAAGACAAATTAGTGAATACATCACGTACTAAATTGCAGATAAGTAAAACGCAGTTGAGACTAGCTAGAGAGAAAAAAAATAACAACAAGGTTGTGGGATAATGCACATTACAATTTCAAAAAAGTAAAGTGGTGGCAAAGAGCGATGCTTCACTATTTCCCAGAGACTCCTCAGATAATACACGAGAGAAAGAAAAAAAGAGAGAGGAGAGAGAACAGGAGAGAGAGAGAGAGAGACTTTGAAAAGCTAATGGTTAATACGGTGCGCCTCTCCGATGGTAATTACTTCTACAAATAAAGTCTCTTGCTTGCTCGTTAATTGACCTCGGAGCAAGCATGAAAACTTTCAACAACTGCTTTTGTAACAAACAGTTGTGCTCTGTTGTCAGAGTCCATTTGTGAAACTTCGGGATATTTACAGTAACTAACGAATCCTAAAACGCATGTAATGTCTTTTCGTGGCGTACATACATGTTTGTCTCTCTCTCTCTTCCAACAACAGAAAAATATGATTAAAAGTATTGTTTAGCAGGAGAAGATGAGATGAACCATTACCCACAATATTATATATTTTTAGTGGTAATATATACTCGAGAGAAGAGCTTCTCGCATGGCGTGCTTTCGCCAAGGGTATATATGCACACACACACATAACGATGCCGCGAGGCGACGTGGTGAAAAAAAAAACGACAATGATATGGTTTTTATCAAGTTCAAGGAAGCCATTCAACTCCATTCAATGATGCACTTTTGTGTAAGTACCCTTTTTATGAACCAAAAGGCTTTCAAAAAATATAGAAGAGATAATTAATAATCTCCGCGATGACAGTTACAATTTGTAAACAGAACGAGGTAGACTGAGGATTTATTAAATTGCCGCACAAATTAATTCTTCCTTGTACACCACGCCTGCAGTAGTATTAAGGCCACCAGGGAAGCTGGCATGGGGTCAACGACAAAAAAATAATTCTGCTTGGTTCCTTGCTAACTTACCAGTCTTACTGTCAGTAGTCTTGTGAAATGCTCATTAATTCCTACAAAATGGCTGACAAGGAGCAATGTCACTGCTCAACAGCTGTTACTGTCGTCTGCGAAAAAAAAATCTCACACAATGTTTACAACATTGATAAATTAGCACTGCAATAAAAAAATATACATAAGATCCTGCCTTTACCTTGTGGAAAAGATTAGAATCTGAGCATAAATAGATGTCAACTCTTTTTTTTTTCAATGTTACATCTTCTGACTATTTTATCGCTTGTTTTGTGTCGCTGATTTTTTTTATCTGGTGACTATGATGCAGCAGTGGTGGTTAAGGAATATTACTTAGAAATGCAATAACAATCGAATTTTTTTTACAAGAAAGTTCGTGGAAAAATAAAAATAAAATTTTCCTCTCTTCTCGGACCATTCATTCTATTGATGAATAATATAATATGTAAGTATGTATTAAATAGTTTTGAGACGCCATTCGGAATATATTTTTTTTGTGTGTATTCAGCTCAGAAAAATACACAAAGATATGAAAGCAGACGGACGGGTCAGTTTGAGCAGAAGGCAGCTTCAGAAAGTATTGTGGTAACTGTTGAGGATATGTGTGTATTTGTATTAAAATATTACTTATTGTCAGGCGAAAAATGAGTGAGTTTCTATTCACAGAAGTGGTTTTATTTGTTGTTGTGCAACCTTGTGCACAATGCATATTATGTGGTTGGTCTTCCACAAAGGACTCCAAATATGCCTAAACCAGAGTTGTTGCACACACAGAGACCTTTAAAACCGCGGCAACAAATAAAAAAAAATATATCTGTCAACTGAAATCTGTACGTGAATCTTTTCATGTTGTGCCATTTTTTTCGTGGCCATCATCGTAGTTGTCGCCCGGTTCGCTTTTTTTTTGCCGGCCATGGCATTTAAATCAGAATGCACACAATGAAATATGGGTATGGCTGTGGATTTTTTTATTGCCAACATTCATCATCCGCCTGATCATGAGACAATTTATGCAACTTGAGGAGAAGACCGAGTGAATGACTCCAAGCGAAAAGGGCGATTTATCTATTTAAATGTGCATAGTTGTATAAGGCTGTATTTACGTACGAAGAGAATTTCTCATTCCTTAGTCTGATCTTCCACAATTCCGCTAACGCTGCATCTGGGAGTTAGTTTGGGAACGCAGATAACCTGGACTTTTGTTCTGCAGTGTGTGCCAGACAATTTGTGAACACAAAAGTTCGAGCATAATATGTATATCTTTGAGGTTCATCTTTGCCAATCATCAGTCATAAAATTTTTAATCCAAGAAGAAGTCCAAGATTTATAGTAATAGTAATGGAAGGAGGATAACATGAGTCCACCTCGGACAACACTAATTCATCCAGTGCATGTCTGATTTAAATTGAGTAAACGCTGAGTAATTGGAACAGTAAATCTGACTCTGGCTTGGATAATACTTGGTAGCATAATAACAGGAAGGACACAAACGCTGCAAAAACATTATGGGATTACTCATAATATGAAAGAGCTTATAAAGAAAGGTGTGTGCATGTCTTTTATTTTTACCATGCATCGCATTTTTCTGATCCTATCTTTTTAGTTTTTCTGTCTGAGTACGGATTAGGGAATTAATAACAACAACTGAAAAACTGGTATAAAACTTTTTTTTCATGGTACATATAAGTGAGCAGAGATTTTTTTTGGTTCTCGGGAGGATATCTCGCACTTGGCAAATAAATAGCATGCCAATACTTTTCCTCCTCGACTCATTTACCAACTACTACTCATGTCGCTTAATTTATTCCTGCTTCATTTTGCTATGACAAAGAGGATTACATCGTATCAAGTATGCAAATTTAATGAGTTGCAGTTTTCGAGACGCTGTTCAGTCTTTCTTATGGATTAAGCCGTCTCCAACAGAATCTAACCTGACTTAAGCCATGTCTAATAATCAGATGAGTGAGGGTTATCGTACCGTATCACCAATCCTTGTAATTCTACTACTGCACAACTATACCTACACCTGTGCAGCCCGGTGATAAATTCTTTATCGAAGGTTGTGTGTGTGATTGTGTGTACTAAAGTGTTTGAGTTCAACTCTGTTTTGCATCTAGACAGTACCTTCTTGCACAAAAGTTCACGCTGCTAGCCAGTTGCCAGGATGAGTTGCGGCTAAAAATGTGACCTGATCTCATCACCTCGTCAAAAAAGGACACATTTTGGGAAAGAATCTCAAGTTGATGCGAACTAATAGGTGTTTAGGATATATTACGGCTGGCTTAAATAGATTAGCGGTACAAGTACAAAAAAACGGGACTCTGCTTTTCAAGTGTCAAAAGCTTTTTTTAAAGCTCTTTTTCCTTCTGCAAAAAGCAAGTTCCACGAAGTCATCTCATCTACAGATGATACATACAATGCGCCCTATACATACTCCAAATTTGACATTGACACGCGATTTGAATGTATATTAATTACTTTTTTTTGGAGGACTGGCTCCGAACGCCACTCGTTGACGGATACGTCTGCCGATTATGTGGCACACTATGCCTTATATATCGGTCGGATCCTCTAATTACGCACACTTGTATATGTAGGAGGAAGCTCCTGATAGCGAAGCATAATATATTGTTGATGTGCTTTTTTAGCAAATCATTTCCAGTTTTTTCTGAAAAAAAAAAGATTTTGAGCTTGTGGTGATTTTTCTCAAAAGCACTTATCCGTATTATATAGTGATTTTTATCAGGATTATTGACAGGACAATTTATAAGCATTATATACCCAGCATATAATGCACCACGCCACCCAGGAAAGTACTTGACATTTTTTGTTATGATCTCGGGCTTATTTTTATCAATCACTGATTGATAATACTTTTCGCATCAATCTAAGCTGACTAAAACTAACGTTGTATTTCTGACACGTTCTACCTCAACTGAAATTTTTTTTACGTAAGTCGTAGCAAACGTGTTTACGTAGACTGCGTCAGTGCACCTCTCAGATTTGTTTGCAGTTTGAGTTTAAAAAAATACTTAGAAATTCATAAAGCAAAATTATTTGTTTATTGGAGATGTGTTTAGCGGAAAAGGATTTTTTTTCTCTGCTCATTATGAGCATCAAAGTAACAGTGTGATCGAATTTTTTTTTCTCGTTGAGAACAAGAAATTCGTACCCCCAACAAGGTAGTAAAGTACGACGTAGAATTGCTCTACTCTTTACTACTTCTCTCATACCAGTATTCCTGTATGAACTAGAGATGCTGATGATGATGATGATTACGACGACGATGATAGAGATCGAAAAGGAATGAGAGACCATCCAGACAATGACACTCGAGAGTCATGTTCACGGTCAAGATGCCATTATTCACTTTGATTTGTGTGTAATTTTGGTATAGAATCAAGTATTGCCAGATTGTAAAGAGGTGTAGCAGGAGCAAAGAAGTAGTAATAGTAGTAATAGTTTGGTTTAGTGTATCAACTCGCATGAATGACAACAAAAAAATCTAATAGATTGTCATGGTCCGTAGTAGTAGTAGTGCAACAACTTTTTTTTTGGAAATAAATATCGCCATGCAGCATTTGTAAGAATACGTTTAAGGTTCAGCGCCTTGTCCGACTGGTTGACACTAGGATATTGCTGACAATTCATTAGAGTCTCTACAAAAAAAAGTATCCGGTTCGGCCTGTAACAACTTTTTTTTTCGCCACGCAAACCACCCCCATGATCGCCAGTTCTTTTTGTTGCGCCGAAAAGAAGCGAAAAAAACCGTCTGGTTTCCTTTTCTTCGCGTCGATTTTTAAAGGCGACGGAATAATAGAGGAAAAACAAGGAAAACTACCCACTTACCATTCTCAAACAGTATCAACTCCGTGCTTTTATTTTCTTTCATTTTTTTTCTTCCTTTGTTGCATTTTTTGTTCTGTCCCGTTTCTATAATAATTTAGATATTTATGTGAGGATGGATTGTGTATTCAGCAATTGAGAAAATAAAAATTCTCAGAAACTTTTGTGCGCTTTCATGATGGAATGTTTGGTTTTTTCTTATGTCTGCGTGGATTCACGATAAAAGAAAATATTCGCTCCTCTTCCTTCCCCACGAAACAATATTATGTTTTCCGTTTAACAGTAAAAGCACTTATAGTTTAGATATATTAGGTTCTTTTTTTCAGGTGTTCTATCTAAATGTCCCTGTCTCGAGGGAATCATGTAGAAAGAGAAAAAAAAACGAGACGCAGTTGAAACAAGTCTCTCTCTCTCTCTCTCTCTCCTTCAGCATTCTCGAGAATTACTATGTGATTTGAGCACAGATAAAAATTTTAATACGACAGAGACAAAAAAAGACGTTTCAATTTTCACTGACCGAATTGTGATATACACGGTTTCCTCTCAAAAACCTCTTCCAACTCTGATTAGACACAAGACATTTTATTATTGACTGCTAATGCATTAATTTGTAGGCATGAGACAGGAAAATTTTTTTGCCGTAAGAAGAAAAATTTGTCAGGACAAAAACCTCCACTTACCTGATAGTAGTGGTAAAATGAATCTGTCGGTGTGCTCATCTTCTTTTTTTTGCAGTTGAATTTTTTTTAAAAGGAGATATCAGAAGAGAGATTTCCTCTAATAATGAATGATATGCATAGCTAGACAAGGAGGAGAAGAAGAAAAACGAAAATCATGTAATTTGACAAGACCTCTTGAGCCAGAATACACATGTCACAGAAGCACTTTCATTCAACAAGCTGGAAAAAAAAGTCAAGTGATAACCGTCCATATAAGAAGGACAGGAAAGTGGGAAAAGAAGGGAAAGGAAGCAGTCATGATTACGGTGGTGCGGTCGTTGTTGTGTAATCGTACATGATCTCGCCCATCATCTTGTTATCTCCTCGTAATCATCGTCTTTTTCCTTTTTGATATGAGAAACTGGTAATACATGCTCAAGTCGTAACAATATAATAATAATAATGATAACAATAATAATAATAATGCATACGTTAGATTCATACATACATATGTGCTCTTGAACTTTAATCATACCGTCAACCGTCCAAATAAAATGGAGAGACACTCTTCCAGCTCAGCTGTCCGGGGCAAGCTAAGCCTGAACACCAACTTACTACAAGCTTATCTCTCTATTTTCTTGTCTAAACTTGGAGAAGATATTTTTTGTAACGAAAATAAAGAACTTATGTTCCATTCTATCTCCCTGACTCCTTCGTCTTGTCCTTTTCCTCCGAGGAATCATAAATCCTCCATTTTCAGGTGAAGAAACAGCCACCGTGGTAATCACAGAGAAGAAAAAAAAACAATGGTCGTTGTTATTCATCCAGCTCATCATTGCATCAACATCATCACCACAAAATAAACATTTTAGAAAAATGGGCAGGACTACGAAGGGAAAATTTGGCAAAAAAATGATGA
>JAHZNF010001960.1:0-10580 GCA_027744215.1 Troglopedetes dispersus
TTTTTATTTATTTACTAGGACGTTGACGATAATACTCTTCTTTCTAGAAAAAGGCATATTAGGAAGCAAAAAAGTAAATTTTAGTCCTTACCCTAGCCCTGGTAAAGTGCAATTCCTGATAATTCACGGAGTAGATTGGATAGATTACTATATACCAGCCAGTATCGACGTTTATATAAAACTATCGAATAGGTTACTATACTCTACCACTCACTTTTAATGTGGACATAGTAAACATGATCACCGCATCAGATGCAAGAAACAATACATATTTTTTCATCTTTGCATTCACGAACCGTCCAAATTAGATACACGTCTTGATATAAACAAATAAACCTGTATCGTATCACTTGACGACGCGACGGTCTCCGTTCGTTTACTTTGTTGTGCTGTAAAATGTTGTCCTCCGTCTTACCTCCACCCCCTCTTCTTGAAGATTTCTCGGCTTATAAGCCTGGGTTTCTGGAAAAGGTCTTTTGTTGGTTTGCTTGTGTGGAAAAGGCAACGACTTTTGATCGAGGCATAAACTGAACGCAGCTGCCAGTACTTATGCCAGTATCACTGCTTCTGGTTTTCACGTCAGAAGAAACGAGCAGCCCACAAACATATTATTGAACGGCACAAGCACGAAGAGATAAAAGTAGACGCATGTCGTGGTGATATATGAAGATATTGAATCGAGACTGCTACCCTACAAGATAGAAGTTTTATTCCGGTTTGGTCTTGTGTTGTTTATCTTCACAGTAAAGTACATAAATATGTACTGTACAAGTCCTATAGTCCATCTTTCTTACAGAGTTGGGGTTCAGGTTCAAGATTCTCATCTTGGACAACAATTTAGAAGGTAATATTGATGATCTTACATTACTTTCACAAAGATTCTGCTACCTCAGGCCATCGTTATCCATGATAATATATATGGAAGACGTGCACCAACACGAAGAAAAACAGAAAATAGGAGTTCTGTCCAAACTAGGTTCACTATTCAATGTCCGAAAAACAATTTCATGTTGCATATTTACACCTCCACGACCCCACATCCACACTCCCTTTATTGTCACCGGCCAATTTTCCAAGTATTTACAGGCAGGGCACAGAAATTCCAAAGAACAAACCGCGCGACTAACTTGATTTACTAGTATTCTCTTTCTTCATCGTTCTTAAAAAACGCAACAGTGAATATAACCCAATCACCGACATTTTATGAATGAAGCACTTTACCAGGGCTAGGGTAAGGACTAAAATTTACTTTTTTGCTTCCTAATATGCCTTTTTCTAGAAAGAAGAGTATTATCGTCAACGTCCTAGTAAATAAATAAAAAGGAAGGAGAAGTGCACGCAACGTAGGTTGATAATGCATCCATATAAATACCAATGAAGTACAGGCGTGCTCACCGCTCTGCAATCTAATCCAACACTAAATCCGAAATACAAAAAGGAAATGCATCTTTTCTATATTTTATTATCGTGATCATCAGGATCAACGACAGAGCTGTGTTTTACCATTTCTCTCCGATGCACTATTACTTTCTGGTTTTGCAAGTTATAAAACACATGAAGTTTAAAAGTTTTGTGATACGAATAAAATATCCCGTTCTTTTTGGTATTTGCATGTTTTCTTTTTTTATGGGTCCATTTCATTCCGAAAGTATGGATATAATATATGTGAACGCAGTTCAAACAAGATTATAGAGAAGAAAGCTGTATTACGGTTCAGCTTCATTATCAACAATGAGCTCAGAAAGTAGCATGTAATCATTATCATCGTGATTACGATCTTCATTTTTATTGTGAGAGAGGAAAACATCTCTTCGCAGCGAGGAACCAGCTAGCCAGGAGATCGAAGTCATATAGTGCACACAAGTTTAATTCGCTATTATTTTTTCCCTTTTCGTTGTCAGTTGCTTGAAAAATATTCACTTGCCACCAGTCTGATCGAAGCAAGCCGTGGAAGGGAAGACTCAATAGAAGATTTGTGCATTTTTTGGTTTCGGGATATTCGTACAAAGATGATTCTGAGAAATCCAAGATTGTCCGTCCGGAGTTCGTAAATGCAAAAGAAGATAGCTGAATTTTTTAAAGCTTGCATTATCTATCTATACGTCACCAATGGCATGGAGAAAGGTATAATAATACAAACTCTACTATTGTGCATCATACATCAGAACGTTCATGCTAGCAACAAGCACTTAAGTTTAACGTGGAAAGTTGAGGTGGATTGTATAGTGGATCGTTCTCAAATATTACATTCTTGTTTCGGCCTTTCATACTTTTATGCGGGGAAACATCCGGGAGGAAAAGTCATTTTCCCTTTTTGCTGTTCATCATCTTGTCATAAACCAGAAAAGGGAGCATTTCCTCTCTTCCTTGTTTAATGCGCTTGGTTTCTTGCTCGTAATATTCATCACAAGAGAAAAAAGAGTGGTAAAAATAAATTCGGGTACGGCAAACTCTGAGAAATCATGAGCATTTTTCCTTACTGTTTTTAATTTAATCTTGCTTTTTGTGTTTTGGTAATCATTTCCTACTGCTTTTTGTTGCGATGTATTCTTCTCTTTCAAGTTGTAAGTATCAAGACTGTTTCATAGTTTCTTCCTTCTTTTATACCTGCTCACTGTTACCACATTAAGTTACTGCTGAGTAAGGCACAAAGACCACTGTATGTCAATTTATAATAATACCGTTCACTTTTGTCCAAAATGAATTCTTCTTCTGCTTATTATCAACTTGCTTGGCAACTTTTTTTGCTCAGTTCATGATATGTATGTTATTTATTTACACAAGAAGCTAAACAAAAGTTTACAGGGCATTATTATTAGTATAAGGTGAACAGAGGAATGCCATTTAACTGATACTCTGGACTCAATGAAATACTTGTACATAAGTTGTGTTACAAGAACGTATACACAAGATATGTAATGTAATAATAATAAGTTTTGATTGGGGTCATAATATGGACGAAATCAAAAGGAAAAATCGATTTCGATGGATTTATAAACTTTTGTTGGTAAGTGTGCAGAGAGCAACACAGTAGGGGAGTTTTTTTTTGCCCAAATCACTTTTAGTTCACCAACGGAGATCAGCTTCAAATGATGATGAAATGTTTTTAGTAGAAGTAATTGTGATACAAATATTAGTCATTTCAATTTAAAGCCATATTTAAATACTCTTCCGTAAAACTTGAAATTTTGTGTTAAACAAGAGAGTTTGTCCTTCAAGTCAAAATAATTGTAACCACCACTCATAATCACAACCCGCTATGGACCTTGAATCTTGATCTGATTCAAGGATTTTAGAATTTCGGGTGCATGAATCGAATATGAAACCAATTTGAAAGTGGAAAATAATACTCTGGATTTTGTGTTTAATATTATTTAAGATGTAAAAGTACTCGTTTTTAAATATTCCACCACCGTATAGAAGGCCAAGATTTGTATAACGTGGTCAGCGACAGTCTCTCGTTTTTGTTTAATATTAAGTGAGAGTATTTTGGTCTTATTTATTCTGGTGTGCGGGAAGATGACAAAATCAAGGTTGGCCACACCATAAACCCACCGAAAAGTCAGTGGTGTGGTACTGGTATATCATGGTAATATTTTGATTGGGATTTGTGCCGTACTTTTCAACTCTTTATAAAACGGTTCCGGCAAGTGTGGCTAGCTATCTCTCCTTCATCTATAAATTGATTGATGTCGATTTTTTAATCATCAAATAGATGTTAGTTTTATTGTCAAACCGCAGGTCTCGCTACATTAGTTCTTGCTTTCTATTTTTGACAGGAAGTTGTGGCCTTGCAAAAAATTAACACAGCTGTGTAGGGACTCTATATACTACTAGACTATAGTAGTTATACAGCGGCTCAACTTGTAGACTTGAGTAGTGTTCAATGCCGTATGTATGCTTTATGTAGCTACATAAAGCACTTCATTCATATTAATAACTTGTTATATTTGCTGACCACTTGTTGGAAGAGCCATAAAAAGGACTTATTTTTACAGTGAAAACCAGTAGAGTGGGTTCCTTGGGTATGAGGTGGCCAGACTGCCTTGGTTTATTATTACAATGTGATAGTGATGATGTGCTGGTGGCCCGATGTTAGTATTTGCAGCTCTTAGTCTGTTGTAACTTACAAATAACTGACAACTCATCGAACGTCTTTTTTCGATTTGTCTGCTTTTCACAATGTTAATGTTTAGGTTAGCACAACAATGATGATGATGAGTGGGTTCGTTCTGTGAGACAAGATCGACAGGATGTTGGAGTTGATTTACATTTTCAATGTGCAATTAGTAATATTTACTCGTATCTGTTGGATGTGATTGCCTGAATACGTGGCAAATCTATGAATATAACCTAGTTATATACACTTATGAAACGAAAGTGGCACATTGCATTGCAGCATCATTTATATCATACCACATTCCATTTGTTAAAAGATTTGCATGCGCAACAATAATAAAAAATACAGCACAGGAATCATAAGCAGAAGATCAAACACACTAAATAAGCTTTTTACTGACATGACTGCAAGTTAAATGGTATAAAAGTCATGAATTTAGTTTCTCACTCTCTGGCACCTTATGCATTGTTAAAGTTGACTTATCAGTGCAATAATATGTATTTGATTTTATTACTAATTGATTTACCTTCGAGATTGCACCACATTTCGGGTTTCTCACACAAACGACATGAAAGCGTTACCTTTACGGAGATAGTGTTGCATGTAGTTTTTAGGAGCGACTCCTTTTTATACATATGATCATGTCTGACAGACTAAATGACATAAATGTGAGCATACCTATTTAGGCCTTTTAATTTTGGCTTAGTAATCTGAAAATCCAACATGAAAATTGATAAATGGTTAAAGTAACGCTTATTGTGGTTGAAATTTGTAACGGTTTCTCAAATAGCATTGGTAGTCATTTTATTTATTTCATTTTCATTCGTTTATTAACGCATGAAGAAACACACAAGTAATGTGAATCCCGTTACGAACAAACGTAGTAATAAATGTACCTAGTAAATACTGTATAGGAAAATTTTGAATATCTAAATCTTTTGGAAAAGTAAGAGGAGGGATGTGAAACAGTCACAAGATTCCTTACGCAACTATTGGCATTGTGATTCTGTGAAAAATTCAGTTCCATTACTTACTTTGGACCTGAGCACGGGGCTGGCAACGTCTGGCTTCGTTTGTTTGGATTCTTTCTCGAAAAGTGACAAAGCGATAAAAGTATCTGATTTTAAGACAAGGAAAAAAAGGTCCAGTCCCAAGTTCAGCTCGAAGGTATTTGATTTCACTTATCTTTCAAAAGATAGTTGTATAACTTTATCTTCAAGACGGCTTTATCACAATCACAAAAGCGTTTTAATAAGAATACCCAGTTGAGTTGAATACTTTGCCCTTTCAGTTAAGATACTCAAAGCTAGATTGAAACAAGTGCTATATTTTAGTAGGGAATTTTCAATTTTTTAGTCCAAGCTTTCACAGTCGTGTTGTTCCGTTACATCATCTTATCACCTCACTGACTTACATGCGCAATAAACAGACACCAGTTAAGTGAGTTAAGGCATTAAATCTGGTGTGGCATGCCACACGATCCGTAAAGTTATTCCGAGCATCTCAAGGAAGATGAGAGAAGTTTGTTGCTTCGTGGAAGAGGACTTAGGTATTCCTTTAAAAAAATTCCTTTGGCTCGTCCATCCATTTCCTTTTGAAATTTCGATTAGACTACTTTTTATCTAAATCAGGATATTTTTGGTGATTGGATTCAGCATTTATATTGGACTTGGAAGGTTTCATGCATACTATTCGATACTTTTCCTTCTCGGTATGGTGAAGAGGATAAATATGGCTAAGGTATAATGTCGAGGGTTACGTTGTTGATGGGCAGAACAAATGCGTCGGATAACGTATCCTGTATGTGCACTTGAAGTTTTGTTCGTGCATTTTTTCATTTTTTACCATTCTTTGACCGAAGCAGCACAAATGTGCGTTTCACACTCATAAAAAAGTGATTGCCACATTTTTGACAGCACTAGACAGATTGAACCATCCCTGTTCCCAATTTTAGATTATCATGAAGCGAATCGGTCGATATATTATTGGTTTCTACGATGGGGTAGTCTGTCGCAGGATTGTGAATCAAGTCTTGTAAGTATATTTTCTCTGACTCTCGTCATTGAGGGAAAATGAGACGACAGAGCAGCATTACACAATACGCATTTGCGGAGAATACTGGCTGCAGGCGTGCATTTAGTTTTGTGGAAATATTGTCTCATTTTATTTGAACATCTAGCAGCCCCTTTCTAGGTATTTTTCTGCCTTTTTTGTGCTTCCCTTTGCTATATACAGTATTTCTGCATTTTCCGTTGTGCACCATAATCACCGTAATTGTATTCACCATTATTTAATCCAAAAAAGAATGGTTTGTGGTTAGTATTGTGCAACTTGAATATGAAAGGATTACTCATAGACTTGATCTTAGTAAAAGGAGAGTTCGAGTGTGTGTGCAAATGCTGCTGTGAAGTGAACCCCAACAAGTTCGTTTTCACGTCTCACCGGCGCCGTGTGACAGATCAGTCAGTTTCTATATAGTGAACCCCGTTCGTCCATTTCAGGAAGGCATTGGCAACAAAACATGAGGTATTTTATATGTATAATGATAAAAATTCGCAAGGTACACCATAATAGTGTAGAATTTGGTCGGGAATCCACAGCATAACCAATGTGCAAGATGTTGTTGATGTCTACCTGTGTATTCAAGCACCACTACTCGATTCCATGTTGCCTAGGGTTAGTCATGAGGTAAATATGAACTTTTTTTGTCCACTTTCTCATCTCATCCAATCTGCTGAATGAGGTTGGTGCCGGCGCTGACTCACGCACTTGTTTCCGGATTTACCTTCATAAAATGTTTGGATGCCTACTCACGCTTTTTTTGACAGACATGGTGCTGTTGCTATTTCTTAACTTGTTCATGGTACTTTTGTAAACATTTTCGTAAGTGGGGAGCGCTGCACCAAGATGCATGGACTAGTATGGTAAAATGTGCTTTTAAAGTGTCTGTATAAATTAAGGGATTCTTATATTCTAATTTGGAAGTTCAACATTTCCATTCTACATCAAGCTTGGAAGGCTGTATCTTTGAAGACATGTTGAACAGTTCGTTCGTCTTTTTGGGTATTCACGAGAAGAGGGGTTCACTTTGTTGCACAGCAAGTAATTAATTGATTCCATTAGTTTTCAGAGGAAAGCTACCCAAATACAGCTTGTGTAATGAGGCACCCCAGCAAAACTTTTATCTGAAGACAAGAAGAACTTGTATCTGTTCATGTGTACTATGTGTAGTAAAACTAAACAGTTTATCATGGGCGTTCTCGTAGTACTGAGGCAAAATTTCATAAGTTGCGCACGAGAATGAGACGTAAAGAGGCTAGTTTTGAAACTGTAATGCACACTTTTATTTGTGAGTGTGGTTTGTTGGTAAGCGTTTTACTTCTAGGGGAGGAATGACTGTTTTGTTCTGTATTTTTTGCCAAACTAACACTGCGCACATGTGAAACAGGCTGAACGAGAAGAAATCGGATGTTATTTTTGGAATTTTTTGTATCAAAGTAGGCAGTAAGTATATGATCATAGAACAGGCAGGAAATTTTTACTACTGAAAGTACTTCTGCTGGATTTTAACGAAGTATGTTGTAGCTAAATTTTTGGTTTGGCCGCTTGTAGACAAATATTTAAATGCAGTGACTTTTGGCGACTTTGGGACCAACTTATCCAAATGTTCGTTTAAACATTTTCCTGCTGTCATCGCTGGTTTAACATTCAGCTCAATATTCCACAATAATGGCACGGCAGGACCTTTATACTTTAAACCCTAACTCTTTTTTAAAATATGCAGGCATTGTTACGGAGCGCAAAACAATTGAAGACTAATTGTTGAGCCAACATGCAAGTGTTACATGTTTCATTATGCATTTCTGCCATTAAGCTTTTCCTTGAGTGTTTGGAATTTTCAGGTTGCTTGATTTTGTATTACGGTGGGTTGCAGGACTCTGTAAATGTTGTTGGAATACATAAACATTTACTGCAAAGCGATTTTAAGGATTTTGTGACACTCGGAAGTGAGCAAAGACTCTTTTGCTCTGTTTGTTACCGTATGTAGTTACGTAGGTAGATTATATGTTCATGTGTTGAGAAAACTAAACTCATTTCACAGTAAAATAGCCTTGCGTGCAGGAAAATCCAAATGACTGGAGCAGTGGCACATGGGACCAACAAACGTATAAAGTTTACATATAATCCTTATATTCTCTTACATTCAAGTAGAATGAACACGTAAAACCATCTTTTACTACTTCCCTGGCATGGTTCATGGACACACGCACAGATCATAGATATTATGGTTCGTTCGGATATAAAACATGAATACACCACCCTCTACTAGTATGTGGGTACGGGTAAAATGTCTGTCCGGTTCGGAATGCGTATAACTGCCTCTATATGTATATGTTTGCATTGTGCAAGGGAAATCATAACGTGATCTCTACGACTTGCATTATAATAGTATAGTAGGGTGACTCGGTGGAGTGGAGGCGATGATGGTAACATTGATGATCTGGGGCTTTTTCTGTTGCTTTTACTCCCTGCAATATGTACCACACTATCTCCGAAAGGTATGCACTTTTGGTTTTCTCGGTGTTTTTGGTTCCCTTCCGCGTCCGGGCATTTCTCAAGAGTCATGATGTCAGCTTCTTTACACTAAATGTACATTTTTACAGCACTGCACGCGTCGTACGCGCACGTTATTCCGACGTCTCGTGAGTAGTATATTATGCACACAACTGACTTCTACCTACTACGCTCAGTGATGTGAAAGTGCAATGTCTGGAAAAGAAAACTTTTTTCTAGACTACACATTGAACGTGGTTTTCCTCAGTCGGTAACGGAGCTGTGAAGCCAGAAGATATCTGATCTTAAGAAGGGGAGGAAAATTTTTTTTCTTACTTTTTCTTGATACTTCCACGCTTCAGTCTCATCCTCTCTCTCTTAATTCTCAGTCACTCCGCAAAATTGCCCATATAGGAAACGAGTTCTCCACAAATAGAAGGTTACAGTATAAACGCACCAAAACCTCTTCCATCTTATGTCTTCCTGGTGTTTACACACCGGCCGGAAGTTGAACTCTCGAAGTTGTGTAGCGTTTGTGGAGCTTAGTGTGTGTGTGCTTTGGCGAGAATGAAAGTTCACTCATCCTGCCATCCTCCTTTCATTCATTCTTTCATATTTACTTATTTACTTTCCTCAATCAAGAAAAAACAATCTAGAATGGATAGTGGACAAGTTATAAGTGCTTGTTTCGCCGAATGAAAAATAAATAATACTTTACAGTGCAGTGTTGAAATTTTATTAAACCTCTTATCAGATCTTGCAGATTCCGTGTGTGCATATTATTGGATACATAGACAAAATATGGTTATTTAATGTTTGTGTACATTATATCTCTACCAATTTTAGCATTCATTCGTTATGTTGGCCAAAACTTCTGTCACCAGCAAAATTCAAATCAGTTTCACTGCACTCAATATTAGCAGCAAAGTGTAAATAATGTTTGCGTCAAAATCTTCATGTCATGTAATTCCTTTGTGGTTATTACTTATCTCAACCTGTGTTTGCTGCCAACAAATTCAGTTTGGATTTCATGGGAATATCAACATTGCAACTACTGTCGTATCCTCAACATGAGTGATGACAGTGTTAATATCAGCAGAGGAAAAGTAAAATACACAACAATTTGTTAAACAAAAGCGTGGGAGTTTTTCGGGACTCTCTGGTGACTCGTTGTTTACAACAGAGTTGTAGTGGGATGCAAAATCTTCCTTTTTCTCAGCATTCAGCAAAAATTATCGTCTAACAAACAAACAAGACAAGATTTAGCCAACGTTTTCTTTTTTATAAAAAATCGTCCTAGCCTTTTTGCTGGTTTATTCAACAACAGAAAACCCATATGTGAAATGTCTTCAGAAATCAGAAACGCACGAAATAAAATACAAGAATAAACATTTGGTTTTTTTGTGTTCCTTTATTCACGTATCCTTTTGAAAAAATCGTTACATACGCCGGTTCTGGTAACAACGTTTAGCTGCTGATGCGGTAGGATGGTGGGGCTGTCGCGTGAAGCATTTGCTACGTATTACATCCAACATTTTTTATAAAAGAGACTCTTACTAAGACTTCACGAAACTTACATGAGTCATCTCATCTCCCTCCTCCGTCAATGAAACTTTGTGGCAAGAGGAGAAGAGAGAACGGAGCAATCCCATAAACCTTTTGAAGGAATAATGTTGCAATACACTTTTATATGTAATACCCCCTTGAAGAATGAAAGGGAAAATGTAAGATTTATAATAGGCCATTTATTATATAACTAATATGCGTATGGTTTTATCGCTTTTGCAAGGAGAAGAATAGCCTGTTGTGGCGAGATGTGCGTGAGTATTAATGTTGTTGGTTGAAAGCAAGTTAGTAACATCATCATGAACCAGTCATTTGGATTTTCCTGCAAAGCGATTTTAAG
>JAHZNF010001961.1:0-10531 GCA_027744215.1 Troglopedetes dispersus
AGCAAATTCGCATAAATTTTTACCAGGATAGGCATGAGGATTCGTTTGTGAGATGCATTCGATGGACACTTTACCTTGGACGTGTGTTTGGAGCCATATCACTTACGGGAATTTCCAATTGGAGTCAACGGGGCTGCGTGAGATTCCGGTACTTGAAAGCTATTCAATTTTCTATTATAGTATAGTTGTTTCTTGGGATTTACCAAGTCCTCCAAACAGTCATGGCGTTCTTATTTTGCTTGCCGACTAATCAGGACTGGGCAATACTTCAACATTCTGGTGATTACGCTGCTTATCACCACCTCGGCGGTAAAATTGGTAGACAAGACTTTGTTCTCGGGACAGTTTGGGCATACTCGCATACTTTGTACCAATTCACTGTTGGTTGCATGTACTGTGACGAAACTTAAACTATCGAATACAAAAATTTTCATCTTATCAAGAACCTTGATTAACCCATGTTGATAATGTTACAGATACAGTTACTTCCTGTGCACGGCAAGTCGTCTTGTTGGAATCTTACAAAACTGGTATGATGTCTATAACCATTTATTAAATGAGGAAGACTTTTGCAATGCATTTAAAAACGCGGATAAAAACGAGGGTCGCAAATGCATACTCATTGTGGTCGGTATCTTGGGTATTTGCATTACCGAAAATCAGCTCTATGATTTCAAACAGTTTCGAGGAGAAAGTACGGCACACATATTGACTCATCTTTTGCTCATTTCTGTTATAAAGTGGTTGTTTTGGTATGAATTCTCACATGGGTCATTTAATTTTAGGCAGCTTAAAGGGAAAGTCCCTCTTGGAAATGTATTATTGGCATGCTGGGTTAGGGCTCGCGCCTCACTTTGAATATCATCCTCTTTTATCTCTGTTCTTTTTTATAAGTTCCAAGTTGTGCACGTATGCGTGGAACTACTCAGACATTCTTCTGATCATCTTATGTCGGCAAATTTGCAGAATGGTTCAAGCATTTAATGCATACGTCACCGGACAACTGAGGAAAGCTGATGAAGTTGGCGGAGTTAACTGGTCACGAGTCAGGACTAACTTTCTCTCTTTGTGTGATGTGGTGGGAAGGGTCACCAGTTTTGTCGCACCACTTGCCCTCTTCTGCTACGGAGTCAATATTTTCTACATGATTACCAACATTCTTATCATGATGCATGGGAAGTTGACAGTGGAAAGGTCTATGTACCACTACGCTTCGTTCGCTCAGTTCACGCTAAGAGTCATCTTGGTGACTTACGCCGCATCCGAAGTACATCATTCCACCCAATCCATTTCCAAAACGCTGGATAGATGTCCGGACGTTGTATTCACGGCATCGGTACCTCGATTTGTTTATACATTTCATTCCATGCAAATTTTTCATCAGTTATAGTATAAATTCATGTTAGATGACTTGCTTACTTAAGTACAGGTAATAATTCTTAATTTTATTTCATTCTCAGACACAGCGTTTGGAAATGCAGGTAGCAAACCACCCAGTGGGTGTTTCACTCGTCGGCACGTTTCGAATCACCCGCAACTATCATGATAAGAATGTTGGTAATCATGTAGAAAATATTGACTCCGTAGCAGAAGAGGGCAAGTGGTGCGACAAAACTGGTGACCCTTCCCACCACATCACACAAAGAGAGAAAGTTAGTTCTGACTCGTGACCAGTTAACTCCGCCAACTTCATCAACTTTCCTCAGTTGTCCGGCGACGTATGCATTAAATGCTTGAACCATTCTGCAAATTTTTCATCAGTTATAGTATAAATTCATGTTAGATGACTTGCTTACTTAAGTATTGGTAATAATTCTTAATTTTATTTCATTCTCAGACACAGCGTTTGGAAATGCAGGTAGCAAACCACCCAGTGGGTGTTTCACTCGTCGGCACGTTTCGAATCACCCGCAACTTTTTCGTGTCAATAATTGGATTCATATTTACCACTGAAATTATACTGATGCAGATCATTGCTGCAAATAGCGTTTGTTAATAAGCGCTGGTTAAAAAGTAATATACCTACTTACTTCTTTATGGTACACAGTGCCACAACCCCAATATTAATTTCAGTTTACTTCCAGAAAATTCTGTTTGCCTTGTACTTCGTATCCCTTTAATTAAAATGACACTAGATTCGTAGTTGGTTCCAACTACGAATTTTTCCAAATATATGTACATAAATTGCATTTTCCGTTTAGACAACCTCAACACTAGAAAAATTCATAGTTAGGCTTTTCTGTAAGGTTACGAAATATATTGTTTATTTATGAACTTTCGATATTTTCTGTTAAAATCTTTAATTTTCCTTAAAATAATTATTTGTTTGTTTTCCCGAAGTTCCATGAAAAGTGACAGTTTCCATTCATGTGTGAAAAGTCAAGGGGAATTTTCTGGGAAATTTGGAACTGAATTTGATTCAGAGAATTGTTTTCCTTGACGGAAATCTGAAGGGAACACATACAGACAATTTTATGTGCACTACCGTTAGCGACATATCGCACAAAAATTGTCTACATATGGCAAGCTCAGTTTTCCCTTTAGGTGACCCTTTCATTATAAAGTAGCATTTCGCTTTTCCATTCCAACCAATTCCAAGCCCTTTATTTCTTTCTTGTGATTGAAGTGCTGCATTCTAGCATGATGGCTGCTTCTCCAGTTGTCATCATCTACATATACCTATATACACTTCCTTTTAACAGTTGAAAGGAATTTATCCGAATTCTCTTTATTTCTTTTTTGGTGTTGTTGTCATATATAAAAATTCCAGACATAACAGGTCAAAAATGAAAGTCATTTTGCATCATGTCACTTATAAGGAATAAAGCATTGTGTTGAGAAAGATATCGAAAGGAATTAATGGAATGCTTGAAGCGACAAACAAATTCCATCTAAATAAACGTCATGCCGTTCAAAATGTTTCATTTTTCGCTAGCTTTTCTTCGAAAAAAAGGAAATAAATTGTTAAAATTCCAGTCTACTGTCTTGCTTGTTCCGCATTCCGCCTTCATCACATTGTCCTACAATAATGCCTTGGGTTTCCTTCTGCATCATTAGAAACTTCCTTCCTACATACTGTGGATTGGTGAAGTAGTCCCATACTTGTTAAAAATGATTCTGTATAGCTGTATATATGCAGAAGTCACATGTTGGTAAGTTTCCAAGAAAAGTGTATTTAAAAATTAAATACTTTCCGGGAATTGTAAAATGCCAAAAATGCCATTGTTGATTGTCTAAGTTCCGAAAAACGATATTCATATAATTAAATGTAGCTTCTATTTTTATGTGTATTCATAGCTCGATGTTCTTTATTAGTTTTTTAATATGATCCCTTATGACAAATAAATAAAATAAATTAAGAGTGGGTGGAGTCCATGATTTACCTGTCCGATTATGCCACTAAATTAAAAGAAACAATAGTTAATTATGGACATTTTTTGGGTAAAAGGGATAAACTGAAGAAGCAAAAGTTTTCATTACTCTTTTGAAATAGACGCCTACAAAAACTATATCTTTAGTTAACAACTTACGTTTATAGTTTCGAAGAACTGTGTTGTCCACACTGACGAGGACCGGTCGAACCAATTGACGATCGTATAAATTGGCGACATTGTAAGCAGCCACGGAGCACTTTCTTAAATTTTCATGTGCAGCGTCAGCATCGAGAGATCCCAAAATGATGGAAAATTGATCAAATCAGGTCACCTCCTCCCCGCCTAACAAACATCAAACGTTTACCAATGCGGAAGCAATTGATTTTGTGGTCAATATATAAAAAAAGTACATATATTGAAAGACCAACCAACGCTGTTCAAACAGTGAAATAATTTCATCACGAAATAGTCCCTGGTATATAAGCATGGTTTCCTCTTCTGGATAGTAATGTCTGTAGCACCGGGCATATGAAATGGAGAACATCCACCAAATGGAGTCCACAATCATGTCAAAATTGCCCTTTTTGTAATTTCGAAATTCCATGTCGAATTGTTCATAAACGATGTTGATTTCGACCGGAGAATCAGGCGCGTTTGGATCATTGTAACCATCAATCTAGGAAAGATAAAATAATTGAATTCAATTTTTACTAATTTTCAGTGACGGTAGAAATACATCAGTCTAATCTTGCTGCCTCTAACTAACGTTTCCACAACTGCCATAAAATTCAATTGGTGGAATGTTGTCAGCGCACTCTGTTAACTGCTCCAGAATTTCACCCCACTTCTGAGAATTATCGGTCCCATTACCCGGACCAAATGACTTCTCTCGTTTTATCAAGTAATACAAAAATATATTCTGCACTCCTTCAATAAACTGGGCAGGAATGTAGTCTGTGTCACACGTAATATGACTGATGAAAGCAATCACATCGATTAGTTCCTTCTTCCAGCCCATGTTCTTTGGTAAGTGAGCAATAGCGTCGGTGCCCAGACCGTAGCCCAAATTAAGAAGGGCGAGTTCGTATACTTCCGAAGAGGTCATCACGTCTGACCAGGCCGGCAAGCTCTCACTGTCCCCACCCAACTTGGGCACCAGCTTACAAACCCGTTCCCTTTGTGCAGTAAGCTTAGCCTCATCGACAGGATAGACTTTGGACTTTGACTCTCCTGGTGCAGCTGCAAAATTTGTAAATTGGGAGAAGATTGAAAGCTTCATAAGAACTTGAAAATGTTTTAACAACTTGTTAAAATAAATATCTACACTTACCATCTTGCGCCAATGCGCAGTGAGCTGATATGAATGTCAAGAGGAAAAGCGCCGTCAGGTATGACATTTTTTTTAAATCCTGAGTTGAACAAAAATTGAAAATGTCAAAGGTGCGTTATCTCATTAAGTTTTAATAATGTTAAACCCTACGATACCCAAAAGCGTTTAACAAAATGTTACCAAATTTTTTGCATAAAGACACGTTCTCTGAAATTAATAAAAAAATGACACTGCAGAGCTTTCAACTTTATATGATGTATGGTCAGAGCTTTTGCTTGGGGCTGATGAAAGATAATTATAGTCGTAATTCTTGGAAGCTTACAAAGTAGTCAATCGAAATATAAAAAATGAGAATACAATGTGCACTAAAAATCATTGTAAAATAATAAAAAAAGGAGGGTAACGTTCTACTCAACTCAGTGTGGTCATAAAATTCGAGCTATATCTGAATACAGCAACCAGCTTATAACAGTAAATTAACCAAGCATAATATGGGTCTTAGAACAATGCAGGATGAAACAGAGACGAGCTTGAATTTAAGCGTCAATGTGTTAGTAAGGGAAATTTTTAACCAAACATACATATTAGTGGAAAAATGTCAATCCTATTATGCTCATTACTAACTGATTTAGCAAAGAACATCATAAAACGTTGCGATTGAAGCATCAAAGCCGTGTGGCATGTCTGGCAATTCCCTTTCAGACATTTTAAGCATGACTAGAATTTCGTCTGGTTGGCAGCGAAGAGGGAATCGTGTCTAATTTCCATTCAATTGTTCATGGCTATTTTTATTTTTGTTTTCAAATGCGATCTAAAAACTTCCGTTTGGAGCTTCTGGCAATTTATATAAAATCGTGTATAGCTGTTATTTGAATAAAAACAATGCATGACCCAACTCCGGTAGTAGTATGAAAGTCTTCGTTAAAAACTGAAATGTCAGCACATTTCAGTACCCATTGATTGAACAGTTAATTTAAATATTTGGAGTTTGGATGTGCCAACCGTATTATCCACGCATACACACACTCCCTTTCATGAATACAAAAATAAGGTATCAGATTTGCTGGCACAAAGGAGGAGCAGATGGAGACAGATCACTGGTCTGAGGTATGCTTGGTACACACAATTTATGTGAAAAGTTTTCTTTTTATTATTCTTACTCTCCGTATTCCGCTTCTTTAAACTCTGTCGTCCCCAGGAAAAGCCCATGAAGCATTTTGTGTCGAATGTCTTTTTTGGTCCTCCTCCCCTGCTTCCCTTCCATTCTGTATGCATTGCAAATGGTTCACACACAGAACTATGGCCGTGGACACGTTGAAGTGTGGAAAATATTGCTTTGCTCACAATTTCCCAATAAATTGTCAAGTCTCGCAAAAAATAGGGCAAAAACTTTGTTCTTCTTTGTTTTCATTTTACTTGTGAAAGAATGAACAAAACAAGGTTCTTCTCTTCAAGGAAAAAAAAAACTTTTTACAAAGAAGGACAAAAGCATTATTGCACCGAAGTAGCCCTTGACTTTATAAATAATGCAAGTCATGCACACTCCCAAGATCAGCGAGAATGGATCTGTTTTCAGGAAAAGTGAGAATTATTTCCGTCTAATCTTTGACATCTTTATGGTCGAACAAAAAGAATAAAGTTGGTCATCAAATCAAATCCAGCAAGGAAAGCCAGACCGTAGACAACTCAACGAGGCATTTTTATTTTTAAATTAACAATTATTTCTTTTTCTACTGTTGAAATTACATTTCTGTGTGTGTTTCAGGCACGCTATTTACTGAAAAAAAGATTTATTGCTGCATTACATTAATAACAGAAAACAATTCTCCCGTTCACGCCCACATTTCCCCCAGCTATATGACTGTAACAAAATAAGTAGGTAATATATAAAATAACCATATACCTAAATATTTTTTCAGGCTTATATTATTCAATCTGCGCATAAATACGCAATGTAGAGTAAACTTTGTAGACAGTGTAAATGGAATAATAATGGGATGATTTGTGAAAGGCGTAGAACAACACTAGCGAGAAGAGTGTTCTTGAATTTCTNTATATGACTGTAACAAAATAAGTAGGTAATATATAAAATAACCATATACCTAAATATTTTTTCAGGCTTATATTATTCAATCTGCGCATAAATACGCAATGTAGAGTAAACTTTGTAGACAGTGTAAATGGAATAATAATGGGATGATTTGTGAAAGGCGTAGAACAACACTAGCGAGAAGAGTGTTCTTGAATTTCTCTTTTTGCAGGTTTCTTCTTGCTAGTAGTGGAGAATTATTTACCACCTATTTACTGCTACTTTTACTTTCCTTCCTTTTCTCTAGAACGATATTCTCCGCGTCGAAGGACTGAGGTAGGTAACTCCAAAACTTGTGTCCTTTGCCAAACCTATCGGCGTCCTCAACACTTTCTGGTAAGCTTTGCTTAAAAGTTTCGGGCAGACAAGCTGAAGATAGCATCCCAATGATGGAGCAAATGAAGAGAATGGCATACGGGAAAGAAACGTGGATCGTGCCCTGTGTATCAAGAGAGAATAAGTCAGTGATGGGATTATCCATCCGAATAACAATGGAAAAATAATGAGCAAACTAAAAATGATATTAAAAGTTAATGAGATTTTGACTCTCTCCGAGAAAACTGTTGCTTACGGTGTACACAATGTAGGGCCCAAATATGCCCACCACACTGGCCACGGTGGATGCCAGCCCACTTCCTGTTGACCGAAGTGGAGTAGGAAAGATCTCTGTGCCTTGAAGGTAGACGACAAGAGACGTGATTGACACTCCAAATCTAATTCCAAGTCACAAACAACGTCAAAAACTTAATTATGTATTGTCACGCTTGCCGCTGATCGAATGTTGTTCTTTTTCTGCCGGCTGCTCAGAATTTGATTTCTTTAATGTAATCTGGGTAGAGATAAATTTCATTTCTACCACAATTCTCTCATTTTTTTATAGCGCGTGTGTTTCAGGCATTTCTGTCCTTTATGAAGCATTGATATTTTTCTGGTTGGGAAAACAAAAAGATACTTCTTCTCACTTAATTCCAAGAGCTGCGATGATAACAATAAGTCCCGAGTTTGGGTAATAGACTGCTACAGCACAAACAAGGCAGCAAAGGGTACACATGAGGAAGAACCCTGCCTGCGTCCACCTCCGCCCCGTCTTCTCAACTAACTTTCCAGCAAAGTATCCTCCCGGAAGTTCAATCAATGCTAAAACAAAGTAGTTGATGAACTTGTTGCCGGCCATTTTGGTAGTGTTGAGTGTAACGCCGTAATAAAGCAAAATGTTCATTGTACTACAAAAGGGAAAATGATATGCAACTGAGCAATTCTGCGTGAATGTCAAGTGAAATTCTCGAGCTTACAATGCGGTACAGAGCATCACAGTATTTTTGGCCAGGTTGAGCTTAGAAAAGAGTGTCCAAATGCCAAGTTTCTGGTTCTTGACTTCTTCCTTTTGCTTTTTGTCCAGTTCTGCAACCATCCGTTCAATCACACCCGGTTCCACCTTTTTACCATTTGTCTCCGCGATTTTATGAAGCACCTGGATAGCTTCTTTGGTTTTTCCAACTGTAATTTGCCAACGCGGAGATTCGTACACTATCGGGATGTAAAAGAAGAGGAAGAAGCCCGGAACAGCGGCAACGCACCCGAACACGAACCACCCACGACATACCATCGCTACGAAGGGAATTATAGCATTGCCAAACACCCAAATCATCCATGTGACTGCATAGATCCACGAACGATAAGCTACAACATTATAATATCCCGGAAACTGTTTAAAATTAATTTTCTGATGATAACTTGTTTTTCTTCCATTAGAGAAATTAAATTTTTGTGTCACATACTTGTTCCACTGACTTCAGCACTAATCAACGCCGGCATGCTGAACACGGCTGGGTATGCAAATCCGCCCAATAGCTGCAGCAACTTATAGACGAAGTAGAATTGAGGCACGAACAAACTTGCTGTCTTGAAAAGTAGGTTGCAGAAACAAGCCAAGAAAAACACTGGCTTCCTTCCATATCTGCTCAAGCACAAATTGTTATTATTACAAACGTCCATCACCACGTCTTTGTCCATTTTTTATATGTGCGGGCGGAAAAATAATAAATGGTAAAATATTTTCATATCATGTGTGCATAAATCACGTCAGAAAACTTAATATACTCACTTGTCAGCCATGGCTCCGAAAATTACGGTTCCGATGGCGCTCCCAATGCTGCCCCACGTGAAGCAGTCTGTGGCATAGTAGTCCCGATCACACACCCAGTTGAATTCTGAAGGAATTGTGGACGAATAATCTGTCGTGTCGTATTCCCATCCAAGTTGACATTCAGTGGAACTTCCGGTTGACTGGTCGTACATTCTACATTGACTGAATCTCATCACACCGTCTGGCCCAACTTCCCTGAAATGTTTCACAATGAAAATAGATTATACACAATTTGACGATATTTTCAAAATAAGATATTTTTGTTCAATCATCTTACGTCGGCAAGGTTAGGTTTTTCCAGTCCTCGACCGACATGGACGCATCTCGTCCAGGCACATGGCACCAGTGATCCGGAACATCCCACATGAAAACCGTGTTTAATATGAGAAACGGGGAAACTGTCACTATTGGACATAGCACGGCATACCTGGAATTGGGTAAATGATATATGTAAATATGTATAATGTGCTTCACTTAATGCATAAACCCTTTATTCCAGATCGCGTACAACAAGATCTTCTGAAATTTTCCCTCTGATCCAACTAAATCCAGGATTTCCTCAAAGTCCACATAGGTCTTTTCTCTGTTGCTTTCCTTTCCGGGGTCATTATTGTTCAAACTGAGGTCATCCACAGAATTCTCGATGGCCATTTTGTCGTGGCTATTGTTGTCAGCAAGGTCCTTCAAAGGTTGCAACTCCTCCGACTTTGCAGTTGTTGCATCATCCTCATCCTGTCGAATCCGACCACCATATGAGTAGCCATAAAAGATGCCATCAGGTTCTCCGTTGTTGACGCTTGGATTGTCCTTGTCAAAGTCACTCATGTCTTTGAGTTGAATTATACGGAAAACGGATAATTGGGCAAAACAGAATTCCACGAGTGGATCTTGTCACGCAAGAACAATAGAAGAAAATTATATAATTTGTATGGTACAACATTAGAAAACATATCAAGTCACACTGTACTAGTAAAGCCGCATTACCCACATTGTAGCCAAATGTTTGTTAGTATACAACACACTAGTAAACAGCTTTTAATTGAAACTAATTATTTCAAATGTGGTCATTGCGCATGTGATTATCCAGAGCAGGCAATGTTTTCGACTTGTTTTCTTGGCCTTGCACAATAAATATATGAGATGATGGTAATAAGGATGAGATTGCAGTAAATTTTTTGTTCTACAATTACATAAGGTTAAAATGCTTTATCAGTGGGATCAATTAATTATAAGTTTATCCTTGCTTGTCGTCTCGATTAATTTCTCGCTCCACAAATTCCCACACTTCATTAAAGTAGTTTGCTTCTCTCGCTCCACACAGAGTAAATGCTGTATATCGACCTATAAAATTTTAGGTTTCATTACTTTCATTATTTTTCTCTCGAGAGAGAAAATCATATGCTCTCCAGCATCAAATCGGACTCGAATGACAAAAGATAAGAGCAATGCAGCTGATAGATAGATAAGCATCCAATAAGTAAAACGCGATCTGTCATAATATTTCTAGCATTCTGACCTGCTATAACAATAGAGTTTCAAATGTGACATCCCTATATCCATTGTATTATCACTCTTTCGTTTTTGCATCATTT
>JAHZNF010001962.1:0-10785 GCA_027744215.1 Troglopedetes dispersus
GTTGAGTTTGAAATTCTCTACAACACATAAATTTTTTGGATACGGGTCATTCCATCCTTCAGAAGCATATACAGCGCTGAGAAAATCAAATTTAATAGGAGAATAATATCATGTAATTATTATAATGGGTTTTGGAGAGGGTCATAAAATAAAAATAACAATTCGGTAGTTACGAAGGAACAATATGTGATCAATTAACTCCCTATTGTGTCGTCGATTGTGTGTGTGTGTGTGACATGTTTACGCAATAAAACTTTTTGAATCAATAAATCAATCAATGAACCAACTCGTAAATGATAAAGATAAACAAACGTGCGTTTACTCGTAAAAGCATGATTAATTTAATTGAGTATTACCGAATGAGGAGCAGAACAACAACAAATAATAACGTTCACAAGTTATATCATACTGTTCACGCAACATTAAGTTTAATTCCTATCACTCAACCGTGAACATACAAAACACGTTAATATATTTCATTATTGTCGTTATTGCTCAAGACCCAACCGTACACGTAACAAGGTTTTTTTACTAGTTTACGCAGCATTGTTACGTTAAATAAATGACTAGGTTTAAACACAGGATCGTTGTTTTTTTAAGTAACGTTTTTTTAAAGTAAAATATGATATGTAGATTTTTTATGGTAATCGTAGCGTCGAATTTACTATTGTAATCTCGACGTTAGTGGTGGTGGTGGTGCAACTCATAGTAATTTTTAGTATCCACATGATAACGTTTGCAGGAATGTAACGAACAATCTAACTCTTCGTGATGATGATGATGATAAGCTTTCGTTGCTTTTACTCTCCTTATTCCTGAAACGGTTCATTGGTCAAGATGGTTGGGTTCCACTATACCGTTCATGGTCGCCAGCTCGGTCTCAAAATCATCCGGGTGACCTGCACTACCACTGACACCAACAGCAACCCTCCTCACGATCCCTCCCATCCGTCTCTCTAGTTCTTCCCTCATGGTAGACAAGCTGTTGTCGTTGGGTTGCTCGTGGGCGTCTCCTCCTCCTCCTCCTCCTCCTGACTCACTCACCTGCTTCTCCATCTTCTCGATAATCTGGGTTTTTTTTTATTATTATTTCGGTTTTTTTGTCTCATTCACTTTGTTTTGTAATAAATAATGAAAAAAAAAGACATTGGTTCTACATGGCTGTCGTCGAGTTGTTACTCAACACCACACCCAACTCGTCTGAATGGATAAGGACGAATACGTAAAATTCAAACAAGCAATCGTGAAGTACCTTGCGTTGGATATCTGTCATGGTTGCTGTTCTTAGTTGCTACGGGTTGGTGGGTATGGTCAGGAGGAGGTCGTCCTGCTTCTCTTCTCGTACTGGTACCACCGCTTCTTGTTGACTCTGCTTCATCAAATCCAGGGTCGTCGTCGTCGTCGTCACCATTTTCAGAATACACGCCACTCCCGATTCGTTCCGTTTGACTATGATGGTGACCCTTATTGTCTCCTCTTACGACCTCGCTATACTCCTCCTCCTCTTCATCATCATCATCATCAACGGCAGTGAGGACAAGCCCCTCATCATCATGGTCAAAGATACTAACAACCCCTCGACCACGCGGCAACCGACGTGGTGATGAGCAAACAGAGCATTGCGACACGCTAGCCCGCTGGATCATCCGCGTTAGTCTCGAGTTTTCTGACTCTAAGACAGCGATCCTGTGGAGGAGAGAGACCACGTCCGTGTGGCGGTTCGGGTCGTTGGGTGGAGGAGGAGGAGGAGGAGGAGGAGGAAGAGCAACAGAGTGACTCATGACTAACGATTCTAAGATCGTTTCCTCGTCTTCTTCGTTGATCCGTTCTAAGGCTGCTAGTGGCACTGGGGTGGTCACGCGTGGTGGTGATGATGAGGTGTACGGCGGGGTAGGGGACATGGGTGGGGAGGTGGTTCGGGGTGAAATGAGACCAATAATGCCACTGCTGCTGCTGCTGCTACTACCAGTACTGGAAGAGTGGGACAATGTGCTACCGACAAGGTCGTCTAACGATGGGAAGCGCTGCTTGCATCCATAAAAACATGTAATTTACCGAATAAATAAACGAACAAATCAAATTGAGAAAGATAATAAAAAAGAATTAGGTAACAACACACAACCGTATTACCTTGATAACGCCCGCACCCCCACTCCCCCCAGCAACGAACATAACCGCCCCGCAACTGTTCCCCCCACCCTCCCTAATCCCAGCAAGCACATGGTGTATCTTATCCTTCTCAACCCTCAACTGCTCAACCTGGAACTCTAGCCTCTCGTTCACTTCCCTCAACTCAACCACCTCGTTCTCTAACCCTACTTTCAAACTCACGAGATCGGACTTCTCGTCGTGCTCACATTTCAAGTCTAGTTCTAATTTGCTGTTCAGGGTCTTTAGCTCTTCGATCTTGTCGATGGCGGACTGGAGGGAGGGTGGTGGTGGTTTTGGAGGGTTTACGGTGCTGATACTGCTACTGCTACCGTTCGATCCGATAAGTGTCAGCTTTTCGAAGTAGCTGGACATGGTTTTTTCTTTTGTAATTGTTCGTGAGGGTTGTCACATGGTAAAAAAAATAATTCTTCACCAGAGCGTTTGGGTCTCTCGTTCTCTCACGCACACTACACTCGTGGAACCATGACTAACGTATAAATGATTTGTAAATCTTCGTGGGACTGTTTTTTGTTTGGTAGTAGTAATGTTAGTTATTTTTTTTGGCGACTGATCTATACACGAATTATATGTAATTGAGATTGAGGGAGAGAGGTTGAGTACGTAACACTTCTTCGCTACTAGAGATGTGGAGATCTTTATGTGCCAAGAAAAAAAAAATAAATTATTACGTAGATCTTGAATGAAACTACCGAACCTACTTATTAGTAAAAAAGAACAGAAACGTTGGAGTCAAAAGAAGCGTAACGGCGACTCGATTTTTTGTTCTTTCCAAAAATTCTTTTATAGAATCAAGTAGGATCACTGATAACTTAAGACCCCTTAAGTCAGTTTGCTCAATTGGAGGGGGGATATCAACTAGTACGTTTGCTAGATGGGTTTTACTTTCAGGTCTCTAACACTCACGCACGCACACGGTTATGATACACACACGGTTACGTTACGTTACATTACCGTTACGGTCCCGTAACAACCATTACACATGTTGTTTGGTGCTGTGTGGTTCTTGGCACGGGCGCCTTATATTACGTCTTCGTTTTAATTCATGTAACATTTAGTTGTGTTGTATGCATGGCCAAAAGTGCCAACCCAGACGAATTTTCTTCATTACCGTGTGTGCTTGAAATAAAGAGGAGGAAGGGAGGTAGACCCTTCCGGGAGGACTTGGTTTTTAACTAATTCATCATACGGATGTCCAATTAAAATATTTATTCCTTTTTTTTTAAATTAAAATTTGTGTTCCGAGTACTCAAAAAGGATGCGCGTGGTAAAATTATTCGTAAACTGAACTGGACTATATTGCTTTTTTTTATTTGTTATTGTACTTTTTAAGTTGGTGTCAAACGGAAACGTATTTGAACGTGTTGTTTTGATGAAAAAAAGAAACCAAATTACTTGATGGGGTATATAGTTGGTTATACTACCGTTTTGTTGTTTTTAAGACGACGACGACGACGACGACGACGACGACGACGACGCGTTTGAAGGTTTGGTGTAATGAATGGTAGGAATGAAGTGTGGGGGGGAACTAAAATTGTTCCGGGTTTATGTTGTAAGTTATTGTATATCCGGAAAGAACGTGCCAAGCATGCGTTCATTTTTTGCTTTGTACACATTTTTTTATATTAAAATTTAAAAAAAAGAGAAATTTTTAACAAGATGGAGTTGAAGGTGTTACTAGTTGAGGTTATCGGAACTTCCATGTGAAAATATAACAATAACCGTATCGGAGTCGGGTGAGCGAATTGGTGGCAAGTGCTCTTGTGACATGTAAATAATATATGTATGGGTAATGGGGAAGGATGATGATTTAACGCGTTGGGAAGTTTATGTTTTCGGCTGACATTCCTAAAGTGCATCATATAATCAATCGCTTTATAATCCGGATTAAAAAATTTCAATTTTTTACGATAGCTTTTAACGCGAATGCGTGTAATACAAAACATGCGGATACACGTATTGATCCTATCTTGTATTGAAAAGATAAATTAAGTCATGAGTGAAATATATATATTTTTTAAAACCATCTTTAATTTATAATATCCGTAAAAACTATTACAACGTATTTAGCTCACAAAAAAAACAATTTTTTTTTCTTAAATTTCTTCTCCTAACGTTTTAATTGTTTTTCAACGAAAAAAAAAACACACAAAACTAATAAAAAAAAGAACAAAATTCTTCAACGTCATGTACAATCTCACGTAGGGAGGGAAGAAACATTAAAGGAAAAGAAAAACCACAATCATGTCTTTCACGCACAAAAAAAAAACAAAACTAATCCCCCCGATTTAGAAGGAAACCCACTTTTCCCGATCAACAAACCCCCCTGCAAAAACAAGATAAATTACAAAGAAACACACGCCCGAACAAAAAAAAAACATATACTAGTTTAATCCTATATAAATTACACGTTTTTTTTTTCTTTGACAGTTTATGTTTATAAGCACCCATTTACAAACAAAGAGGAATTATTACGAGAAAAAACAAAACAAAACAAAATTCTACAGTTGTTTTTATATGGAATCATTTTGAATGATGAGATGTAAAATTCACTACGGGTTTTTTTTTAAAAACACGTGTGTGGGTATCGGAATATATACATATCTGTTCAGTCAAACTTGGTTTTTCTCTTTTTTTTTAAATAAATAAGTAGCGACCATTGTAGTCATGTGTGTGTACGTGACCTTCTATAAGTATATAATGCTGCGGAAGAAGTTGGTTTTTTTCTTTTTGGTTGGTTTTTTTTATAAGCTGCTACGAACATGTCGTTTTTTTTAACGATAAATTTATTGAAAACGAAAACGGTTGGTTGGTTGGTTGTGAGGTTCTTGTTGTTTCCTTTTTTTTAAGCTGCTTTCGTGTTATATCGCAACGATCCTTCCTTTGTCTCTTGATTATCCTTTCTTGTCTTTGGTTTCATATTTTTTTGTGATTACGTTTCTTATTACAAACGGGTGTTTTTCTTATGGTAATCTTCTTCCTGGATTCCGTTCTTGTTTGCTTTTGGTCGCTTTTGTTTCGTTCTATCTTATTCTCTCTCTCTCACACACACACACCTGTCTCTCATCACTTCTTTGATGATGCGGATGACGATGGGTTGGTAGGCTATATTATAAGGAGGAGATAAACAGCATATTAGTACGTTGGTTTAAACATGGTCGTGTTTCCAAATTAAAACATTGATATTGAATAATAGATGCTTGAGCCCGGATCATTAATGTGGAAATAAAAAGCTTTGTAAAAACGCTGTTCAACATAAATACGATTTCGTGATATAAAGCGTTTGTAGCAGCGCAGGCCAGGTATTGCAAAGCAAATACAAGCGTGTTTGTGTCAACTTACAACTTTTTACTTAACAACACCATGTTTAGTTCTTAATTATTAACCCAGTGAAAAATACGGTATCCCAGTGATAAAAAACAATTTGTATTATTATATGAAAATAAAAAAATATATAAAAGTTTTTGTGTACCTTTGGGTTTTACTTACTATCCTCATTATTTTATATAAACATCACAATCTCACGAAATAAAAAAATTTCTAGAATATATTTCCGTGATTACGGACACTGGAAGGAAATTGGGCTTGGAACAAATTCTTTTTCTGAGAGAGAGAGAGATAGGTAGAAAATAATAAAAAAAAACTGGAGCACTGGCAAGATTTGCTATTTATTTTCTACTTGAACGTGATTTTTTAATATATCTTTTTTGAACTATTTATGAATGATTTTTTTTTGTGTATGTGTGTGAGCTTTTTGTTTTATGGGTAAAACACGCTATTTGAGAAATTTTCCAAACAACTAGAAAAAAAAACAAAAGAAACAAAATATTGGTTTTACAGTGAAGAGAAACATTCGTGCGGGAATGAAATTATTGTAAAATTTTTTTTTTCATGCGTTATTAAATTATTGGGGCTTTTCTTTGGATAGAGAGTGAGAGGAAGGAGGAATTGTGATAGTTTCTGGAGGGGGTGATATTTTGTTTTTACGGGGGTTTCAAAGACTAATTAAACACGGATTTGTTTTTTTTTACCTTTTTCTTTTTCTTTTCTTTGGCAGCGGCTGGAGGTGATGAGGAGGAGGACGCGTTCGACGTTCCGGATGGGGATGGGGGGGCTTTCTGGGGGGATGGTGGTGACGTCGTTGTTGTTGTTGGTGGTGGTGTCGGCATCGTGGGATTGTTAGTAATCTGGTTGTGGGGAAGAGGCTTTACAGGCGACAAACTACTGTTGTTATCGGCACTACTACGGTTCTGCAAGGTGGGCGGGCGGGGGTGGATTTTTTTTTTGAATAAATTATTTCATGGATTATTTTTTTTTTTTGGTGTTTGTTTTAATGTAGCAACAGCAGCATCATGTAATGTTTACACCCGAAACCACCATACAAAAAAAAATTTCAAATCAGTATATAACAACAATAAATTAACGGGTTAATTTAAATATCAAAAGCGGGGGGTTTTTTTTGAATAGGAAATTTTTACTTTAACGGGATGGAGGGAAAGTTATTTTGTAAAATCGTAGTAGCGAGTTTTTATTTAAATATTATTTGTTGGCAAGAAAGAAAAAAACAAGCGATTAAGATGTGTTGAGAAAACGCACCTGATCGGAATTTGCTGAAGAGGATGAGTCTCCGTTTGTTGTTGCTGGTGGGGATGTTGTGTTGTTGGAATCTGAAGGAGGAGGGATTGTAGGGATGTGGTGGTGTTGTTGTTGTTGTTGTTGCTGCTGATCACCACCACCAGTGTTTGCCGCAGCTAGTTCTTCACATTTGGACTGGAGGGAAGCGACGCTGGCGCGGAGGGACTCGTTCGTCTAGTAGGGGGATTTATAATAACGGTTTTGCAAACTAATGCAAACTTTTGCTAATGAATTTGTTTTTTTTATCGGGATTTTGTTACTAAAATCTTTGTGATAGAATTTTATCGTTTTTTTTTTTGGTTCTTTATATCCTATTGTTTTATGGAAAGATCGGAGTGGTTGGTAATCTTGTCTACGTACCTTCCTGAGCTCATCAACGTCGTGGTCATTCATCCCGTTATTTTGTGCAGCAGCAGCAGCAGCCAACTTCTGCTTGAGGTCATCGCATTCCGACTGTACGGTTTGTATAGCTTCAACCTGTTGTTGGGCTTGAGTCTCTAGGTCTTGCTTGATGGTTGAGGCTAGAGTGACGAGTCTCTCGATCTCCTTGTCCTTGTCCGCGTTCGTACTCACCCATTTCGCTTCTTCTGCGTTGATGTTTGTCTGGAGATACACACGTTATGTTTACCAGGAAATGGGAATCATGAAAAAAAAAGGGAGTAAAGTTACTTTACTAAAGTATATATATACGTTACAACCCATTTTACCTGGAGCCTGCTCAGCAAGTCCTCCGTTTGCTTGAGCATGTGTTGGTAGTGAGTGACCTCATCTTCTAACGTCTTGTTCTTTTCCTTCAAGTCGTCCAGCTCGTGGTGGTGGTGGTCGTCGTCTTCAGTCCCGTTCTGTGGGGGAGGAGGAGGAGGAGGAGTTGGGTCAGGGACTTTCTTACTCAGCTCGGTGAACCTGTCACGGACTTGTGTTAGCATACTTACTACCCAGTCTTCGGACTGGAGTGGAAGAAATGGTAAAAAAAAGGACGCCTGTGGTTAGTACACAAAAAAAAAAACAAATGCATCGAATAAAAATCGTGGATCGTTACGTAACCTCGTACTCACATCAGCGGGAGTGATCTGCGGGTCAACAGCCATGTCGGTCATAATCGAAACTACTCGTTTCTTTGTCTCCTCAGCTGCGAGTCTAGATTTCTCGGCTGACTCGATCCTAGACTGGAGGGATTTTTCCGTTACGTCTAAGGATTCTACTAGCTTCTGGTTCTTATGTCGCAGCTCCTGTTCGGTATATCATATTGTTTTACACAGAACAAATAAAAAAATTATAAACAATCGATCAATAAATTTATTCTTTCTATTAGTAAACGTTATCAAACGACTGTACAATAGAATATATTATAAATCTCACATCATTCTTCCCTTTCCGCTCATCCACTTCCACGTTCAACCGCTCAACGACCCCAGCCAACCTAGTCACCTCACCCTCCCGCTCGGCAACCCTGTCCTTCAAATTTTTCATCTCTTCGGCACTCACAACTTCCCCGTTCAGTTGCTTAGTCTCATTTTCAGAAACGGCAGCAGCGACTTTCTCATTCAACCCTTGGCACTCCCGTTCCAACTCCCCGATCCTCGCAGATTTAGCTTGGACCTCATCATCCAGCTTCCCTACACTCCCTTTCAACTCATTCACAACGTTCTTCAACGCGACTTCGCTCTTCCTCACTTCCTCGTATTTCTTGTTAACCTCGTCGATCCCTTTCACGGATGTTTCTAGCACGTTTACCGTGTTGCGAAGTTGAGAGTTTTCGGATTCCAAACCAGAGACTTTGGATTCTAAGGAGCCGATCTCGTTGAGCAACGTGCCTTCGCGGTCTTGGTGCTTCCTGTACTCGTTGTTGAGAACCATCTCGTCGCTCTTGTTCCGGTCTTCGAGGACTCGGATGTGGTCTTGTAGCGTGCGGATCTTGTTGCTCATCTCTTGGTTGGAAGCGAACGCGTTCTTTAGCTGGTTTTCTAAATGGCCGCATTGGGTCTTCAGGGCGCCAGACTCGCGTTCCATCGTGTCCGCTTTTGATCGGATCGATTGCTCCGCGTCTCTAATAAACAAATTATCACGTGATATTCCGGGTTTTAAGAAACATCAATACAGGCCAAGTAAAGTTTTTTTTTTGTAAAAAATAAATAAGCAATAGTTTTGTGTTCTCCAACTCGCTTTTTACCTATAATTCCGATAATCAACCTTAATGGTCTCGTACTCATCTTGAACATCTTTAAACTTGATCTGCATGCGCTGCAACTGCTTCTGCAGCTCCTGCTTCTCGTTCATACCCATCTCACCAACCTGCCTCAACCGGATCTGGAGGTTCTGCACTTCAATGCTCTTCGCTTGCACTTCCGCGTCGAGGTGCCGTTTCAAGTTGGCAAACTTGTTCTTCTCGATCGTGAACTCGTTGCGGAGTTCCTTGAGCTTCGTTTGGAGCGTGATAACAGTTGACTGTTCCTCTTGGAGCATCTTGTCTTTCAACTCAAGTTGTTTCTTCAACCCAGCGACAGAGTTGTCCGTTTTTGTCTTGTTGATCCACTCGCTATCTCCTGCGTGCTGCTTGTTTAACAGCACGTCGATCAGGTTCTGGATCTCGGAACTGGATAGCGGGAGTCTGTCGATTATACGCTCCACCTTTGTTGCTGTCATGTGGTCATCGGGATTCGTGTCGTTGGGTCTTCGGCTATTGTTGTTGTTGTTGCTAGTACCGCCTTGCTTCTTCTGGATTGATCGTTTTGATGAACCGGATACCGGTTGGGAGCTGTCTGTGTTTGGTTCAGGAGTGTTGGAACCGGAAGATGATTTGGCAACCGGGATACGGGGGCTGGGTGGAGGTGGAGTGATGATCGTGGTGGTGCTGCTAGACGTCCCGTTCATCGGGTGTTCTTGTTGCTGCTGCTGTTGCTGATGCTCCCGATCCTTCCTCAACTCGCAATCGTCTTTTGGGTGGATCTGCTCAAAGTTGTTGAGCACGTCCACGTCCACTTTACTCGAGATGACAGGCGTAACCTCGTCCTTGTTTACGAGGATCGGCTTGATGATGCTGTCCCGGCGAGGACCACCACCGCTGTTGTTCACGTTTAGCGTGGACATGCTAGAGCGACGGGAAGATGGGGCTGCAGGACGGGGCTTAAAACGAAAAAAAAAACAACAAAAACTGTACTTCATGCCACAAGCACAACAGGTTAACAAGAAGGTTTATGTAAATTAAAAATAAAAAGTCATACCATCAACCCAGTCTCCGGATCGACGAGCTCAGTTCTCATCCCCTTCCTCCTCATCCTCCATAATCTCTGGCTCATCTACAATCTCTACATGGTTCTTACTCCCTCCCTTTGTGTTACCCACCACCACAGGTTGGTGCGCCTTCACGGCGGCTGTCTCGACAACCTCATCATCCTGATTCCCAGGGTTGAAGTCATCGTCAGAAGAAGCTGCTGCTGCTCCTCCACCTCGACTCTGCTGAAGTTGTTGCTGTTGCTGCTCAACAACCACGTTATTATTCCCCACCGTTTTATCCCGCTTCTTGAGCTTCTTCCCCGACCCACCTTTATCCTTACTCCCTAGTTTCTTTTTATCTTTTTTATGGTGATGGTGGTGGGAGGAGCCGCCGAGCAGGTCATCCGACCTCTTCTTCTGCTCAGCTATCGCTTCTTCAAACGACTTCTCACGGATCCCTATGACAGAGACGAAATATACCGCTACTGCCGTAGCACATGCCACGCCGATCGCGATAAGCGAGAGCTGGAGGTCCATCTCCATGGTGATGATAAGTAGTTTCTTTGTAGTTTGGGAATGGGGTACAGTTAAACTGGGTTACACAAATTCGTGTTGTTGTTAGGCCGCACGGGAAAGTGAATTATTTGTTGGGAATGGGAAGAGCTCGTCGATCCGGAGACTGGGTTGATGGTATGACTTTTTATTTTTAATTTACATAAACCTTCTTGTTAACCTGTTGTGCTTGTGGCATGAAGTACAGGTTAACAA
>JAHZNF010001963.1:0-13539 GCA_027744215.1 Troglopedetes dispersus
ATTGTATACGCTTTAGTCTTATTTTTATGCTCCAATCTAACCCGGGAATTTAATTCTCTCGGGAGAAGAAAGATTCGTTCGTTCACCTCGACATCTTCTACAAAATACATTATTGTGTGTATTTGCCTCCGCTTTCAAAATTAAACATTTTCCCACACGACTCTCCCCAAAGATATGCCTTTTTGAAAAACCGTAAATTTCACATTTGACAAAAAATTCTCCTATTGCGCATTATTTCTTTTCACAAATCAAATGATAAGCCAGAGCACTCTAATAAGTTTGGGAAGTTGGGAGACAAAAAACGAGAGATGAAAATGGAAATATGTGGGACGGTGTCAATCGAGTCGTGTAATTTTGAGAGAAGGGATTCCTCCGACAAATATTGTTCCCAGATTATTATTATTATCAATTTTGCTGACATGTAGAAAACCCCATTTGAGATACTATTCTCGCACGGAAAACGGAAATAAAGCTGTCAAGTGTAGCCAAAAGGAATGGAGTGGGCGACGATGCGATATACGTCGATGTCAAAAAAAGTTTGCCCACAAGTGCTACAAATCTTTTGTTTTTCAAATGTCAGCTTGGAAAAGTGTCAGAATGATTTTTAATTTAGCCAATTTATTTTTTAAAGGTATAACATTTCAGTGTGTCACTAATTGACTATTTTCTACAACATTGATATAAGAGGCGAGGAAGTGGAGGAGTAGATAAATATATACATTTTTGGAACACAACACACACCACCACAACCTCACGTGAGACAGTCCGAGTGTGCCCCGGCTTGCGTGAGTAATTGAAATGTGTCCGGACCAACACTCCAATTTGATATTTTCTGTCGGAGAAAATAAATTATAGTGTTGTGTGAGTGGAAAAATGGGAATAAATAGCCCCGGCTTGGGTGAGTAATTGAAATGTGTCCGGACCAACACTCCAATTTGATATTTTCTGTCGGAGAAAATAAATTATAGTGTTGTGTGAGTGGAAAAATGGGAATAAATGGATCCTGCCTCACTGACGTATTTATAGAGTCATTGCTAACAATGCATACATGTGCCACATTTGTTTCCGACTTGTCGCATACTTTTTTTTCCTCGTCGATGATGCATAGTATTTCGTTCGTTGATTTTTCTCCGTTTCGTTTTTGCAAGCGAGAAGTAGCCTTGTTGAAAAAAGGCAGCCACTCGGAAATGAGCTGCTGACATTTCATGTGCCTTTAAGAACCTTAATTCTTATCGATTATTTTGTGAACACAATATACAAATTGTATGCAATATATATGTAACTTGCTTACATTTTCCTATTTATTTTGCACAGTTCAGTGAAGTGTTATTATTACTGATGTACGTATATTTGTTTGTGTGAATGTAAATTGCTTTTTCTGGAGACAAAAATATTATTCTAACTTTTGTTTTCCTCCAAGAGCATCCCATTTCACATAACGCACTCACATTAATTTTTTTGTTTGTAATTGTTATCTTTTACTCCAAAAATACATTTACGAATATATAAATACAATTATGTATATATTTAGTGGGAATGAAACACAGGCCGGGTCATATTTTATAAAATGCTTCTTTTCCCATTAGAGACCAGACATTGGGGGCCACCCACGGTGTTAGAGAATGTGATGATGGGAGGAAGCCAGACAAAATCTCCGAATGAAACATTTAATGGACTTCGCGGGAGTCTTGTTAATATTGGAAACATTAGAACATTACACAATACCGCCTCTTCACACACGTAAAAGTCGTACTCTTATGAGCGTGACTTGGGAAGAGGAGGAGACGTAATTACTTTGAAGATCATTTCCGCTTCACTTGAGACAGTAATAATAAAGGCACGAGGCAAATATATTAAAAAAGGTAAATTATCTGTCAAAGATAATCACATCTTCTCGCAGATTACATTTTGCAACGTGATTCTACTCCTTGCGCGAAAAGATTATACAACTTTTCTTCTTCCGAATTCAAATCAACAACAAAAAAATAATAATGGAATTCTCATGTTTTACGAATTCAATAACCTTATTTACTCTGGTATTTATCTACACTTCTTTTTTCAGACTGCTAATTTGCATATAAAAATAAATGATTTGTGACCACACTGAGACAAAAATAAAAATTCACAGCAGAATATAAAAAACTGTCACACAAAAAAATATTATTTCTGTGCACAGAGAATAGTAGTGACAGTGAGCAGGGCAATTTCTCCCTCTGATTTTCGGTTCACAGAGTCCTCCCATTTGCATACTTTGTCTCTATTCATATTCCATCACGTTCTTCCAAAACTGGGATTAATCCTCGGAGACTGTCAAGGATCACGTAAACCCGATCATCGGAACAGAGCTACTAGGCTCTCTCTCTACTATGATATGATGATGCACAAGAAAATGTGACGAGAAAATGTGAAGCAAAAAGCTCGTCGAAACGGCTGAAAATACTTTGACATTTTACAAGGAAAGAAACCATAAATTTCAATAGAGCTTTCTTGTATGTGTGCATAAAATCCTCTCCTCTTAAAATAGACAAGGTATTGTGGATGCGTGTTTTGAGCGGGCGCATCCTGTCCCATTATTTTTTTTGAGGAGGAGGATAAAGCAAATGATAATAGTAAAATGAAATAATAATCCCCGGAGAAAACTCGAGAGCTCGAGTAAATTACATTTTGCACTTGTGAAGAACCCTTTTGTGTGTCATCTTGGTTTATTATTAAATAGAGAAATATATACTACACAGCTCACTCACATGTGTGTTCAATAATGTTGAAAATGAATAATAAGCTTTTTCGGATGAAAACAAAATATGAACTTGGTTTGGAGTAATCGAATAAATACTAATGAAGCAGGGGATATATTAGTTCGCACCTGTTTTCGAAAGATAATCAAGTGGATTGCCTCCATCCGCTTTTATTAATTCAAAGGAACTCACATGTTCATCAAGGTTTTCCAAGCTTATCATCAATATTGTTGTGATATTTCCTGAGTGCATGTGTTTTGTCATCATTCTCCATTATTCTTCGGAGACTCATTCTCATCAATTTTGCACAATATAATGACAATTTTGATGAGGTCTCCCAGGATTCCTTTATCTCTGCTTTTGAAATATTGGAGCTTGTGTGCTTAATCCAATTTCTGGAAAGTTATTTCGAGCAAGTGAGAAATTTTGAAGCTTCAAATATAACTTAAAATTCGGAAGAGAATGTGAGTCCAATGTTCATCGGAAAAGTTAGAGTAGGATGATAATAGGAACATAATGGAGCACAATTGAGTCAATAAATACAGAAAATAATTGTCACTTGAGCAGAGGGAGTGGCTCCAATCTCCCAAGCATAAAGCTGAAAAGGACATTTTTCTGGAAAAGGCGACCAAGTGCTGAGTGAGTGAGTGAGTGAGCATTATTGAAGTGTAATAAAATTTTGGAGCAGGTTTGACTTAGGAAAAGTTGGTGTTGACTAAACTCACTTGATTCAGTTGGCAGTCCGCATCGCACTTGATAGGTTCCAGGCTACTAAATAATCTCCCATTTTCTCCTGGATAAATTCACACTTGAGTGAGTATATTTTAGTGATGATGATGATGAGGTATATCGCTTCACTGCTCAAGTGAAATCAAGTGTGGTGCTAAATATGTAATAATAAAAACGGATTGAGCTTCTCCGAGAATAGAACCAGAGTGCCTTTGTTTGTAAATAATTAATCCATGTTGCAGTTTATTGCTCAAACGGCGAAAGAAAAGCTGAAGTTTAGTAATAAATATTTTTAGTCATTCTAGCTCACCTCCATTATTCTCCCGTCACTCGAGAGGGACTATAATCGAACTGGAAAACAGCTTTGTGTAGTACATTTTTAATTACGTATTTTGTGACCATCCAAATCAGAGCCCAGTTTTTCTTTTTCTTTTTTTCAGGTTTGTTTATTTACTTCAAAAAGGTTGGAGCTCAATAAATTTCGCATTAATTACTCCATCTCGAAAAATAGTTTGAAAATTATATCGGAAGGCAGAGCGGAACTGAATCTTGTCTTCACTTTTAGACTTCCGTTCTTTTTTTGTGTTTAAAAATTTATGGAACTTGATTTCATGGTTCGTTCTACATTTGACATTTTGTTTCATTTCATGGTTCGGAATTCTGAACCAAAAATTTTGTATACAAAACTTATCATGCGGTTTCTGGGTTGCAGGAGGAAGACTCAAACTCGACAAGCTTCTCACACCGACGACATGCAACGTTGAAATGATTTTTCTCTGTTTTTCGGGGTAATAAAATGATCGAGGTCAACGCACGGAATATCACGCAATAATAATGACAGTTGGAAAACTGCGCGTTGGAATACACACGATGATTTTTCTCTTTTTTTCGGGGTAATAAAATGATCGAGGTCAACGCACGGAATATCACGCAATAATAATGACAGTTGGAAAACTGCGCGTTGGAATACACACGCGTAAAGTACTGCATCAAATTATATTTATTATGGGTGTCCTCATCTACTATGAACACATATTTATGAGATACTACTAACGTTCATTCTTCCTAATTTCATGAAGTCATATTTATACTAATCGCCACAGTTGAACATTCTCGACTCGGCTTGGATTAGGAATTATTAATAAAATCTTATTACATACCCTCAATAAAATGTGTATAGCAGGGAACGAAATAATGCGCACAACAATATGTGACCAAAAAGAATCACTGTCAAATTGTCAGACTGTTGCTTGCCAAGAATCAATAAGCTTGAGCAATTTTGATGTACGTAATTCGGAGGAACGAGTAAATTTAGTTGTGATCCAAAAATAGTATTTTCGGAAACTGCAGCACTAAACTGTAGCATAAGCATTTACAACAAAAAAAAAGTTTGATAATTAGTCACTAGCAAGGTGCTCTTTGTTTTATTTTTTCGTGGAGTGATTTTCGCAAGAAAAGGAAATATTGCCGCATATGTGTGTGTGTTCCACTTTATTCTTCCAGCTCCGGCCCACTTCTGCTAAATTAATGGGGCACGTTATATACGTAATACGTAGATACCTACACAGAAGCGAGCAAACTTTTTTTTCCGGAGATCAACACAAGAGTAATGCGGGACAATATCCTCCGGCTTTAATTGTATCGGGTATCCAATTACCAACGATAACAACAAGAACAACAACAACAACAAATTGACGTGTCTTGTCCTACTTCCTTGTACGCGGAAGATATAAAAAATATGAGTTGTTATTATTACTTACAAACGCATATGTTATCTGTTTACTCCATTCCATAACCTTATCTACGTTGTGTTGAATAACTTTAGACACAAAATGTATTGGTCCAAAGTTTGCCCTTAATTATGCAACACAAGGGGACTTATCATTAAAGACAAAAATCCAAAAAGTGGCTGGACAAAACTTGTAGTGATTACTTTGCTTGTGAGAATTCATGAGTAAGTTTGACGCCGCAAAAGTTATTGGGCTATTTTTGGAGCTACCTAACATTCATCAGATCGCATTGGCTGTTCCTTGCAATAATAAAAGAGGCGTATGTATTTTGTTGTGGATGAAATTTGACAGGTAATCTTTTGTGAATGATTAAATTACCTGTCCCAATTATCCCCAGAGAAGAGGATCCTATCCTCTTCTGAGCAGCTGTCAGTGTATCCTAAAATTAGTTGGCAGGTAGGTGCCCTTACCTATGAGTTCATGTTCAAGGTGATAAGTGCAAACAAACTTTTCATTCTATTCTCGAAAATAGATAACCGTGCACACACTTGTGTACTTACGTGCAACAATAATTCAAGGATTTTCTTCTTTTTTTCCCGAAAATAAGATTAGTTAAATTCGTTACTCCCAAACACAAAAAAGTTTTCACACTTTTTAACACATCTCCATATACATGTATACATATATGTATTATATTTTTCCCCGGTAATAAAGCTTGAAGGATCAAGGAAGTTTTTATATTTTGTGCGAATAATTTGAAGAGCGTAGCTCCTTTTTTCCTTTTCTAATTTTTTATGAAATCCAAATTGGCCTCCACGAAATGATTTTAATTCCATCAACAACAGGAAAAAAAGTTTTTTCAAACTAGTTTTTTGTTATTATTACTCGGAGCAAAATGTGGGAAAACTTTTTTCGGAAAATTGCAACAAAATCATGAGAGGAGATGAGATGAGCCTGTCAATTTGAGCCTAGTACACGAATCCATACATAATCACGTCAACATTTTTTGTTGTTGTTGTTGTTTCGGTTTTTGTATCCATCTTTTTTGCACACAAAACAAGTTTCCAATTCGATATCTAATAATGTACACACACGTAATTATGTGGGCATCTATCTGGGTACATTTTTTTCTCATTATCTACCACAATTTTTTTTCTACTCCAGCTCAACCACACATCAGGGTTTACCTCTAAAAAAGTCTGGAAGAAATGGAGGCAAGCTAATCTTCGAGTATTTTTTTCTACAAGCTACTCTCGTAAAATCAATGACGACATTCATATGGATGTGTGCACAGAGCGAGACTCCTGTCTCATTACAACTTTCCCTTTTCTGTCCACTTCCGTTCGTGTTGAGGTTAATCAAATTCACTGAGGAGACCACTAAACTTGTGTCTATAAATTGTCCACCTTATATAAATTATTTATTACGTACATATATAAGCGTCTCTTCTACTCTGTGTCCACTTCTGTTTCCTCCCATTTCATCAAGACTGCATTCATCAATGTTATTTTTAGGAAGGTCCATCACACACACAAAAAATGGCTTATCTAGGTCTCACACGTGTTGCAGCAACTTCCATGTGGAAAGTTCTGCCTTGTTAGAAAAACAACTCTGATAATTCCATCCATCTCTATTTTTGTGTGTGCGACCAATTCACAAGGTTCAAGAAAATTAGCTATATCATTGTGTAAATAAAAGCTAGCCCATTGCATGATGATAAGATGAATAAGGGCCACCTTGAAAATAAATTTCACTGGTTAGGTTCATGGTCAAAGCTAGATACAAATTTTTTTTGCTCAGAATTTGCTCCCGGCTGAAAAAGTGAAAATAACCAGAGAATGGAGTGCAAACAGGTTTTTTTTAGCAAAACGACATTTTCTCTTTTTTTAGAAAAGACGCATTATGTTCCTGTTAAGTGGTGAATTAATCATGGTCAAGATTGAAAAGGATGGAAGCAAAGTGCGGAGGTGCCACAACAAAAACTTTCTCTCCAAGAAAATGGATAAGTCACTCTTTTGTGGATGCAGATGCATACACGTAGCACAAACTGTTTGGCATCCACTTTTGAGCCACTCGAAAAAAAAATTCTGGTCTGTGTGTGGTGGGCACACGCGTCAATTAATTTACGAGAGAGAGAGAGATCCAATTCGAATGGGTTTCATGTAGGCATCCACTTTTGAGCCACTCGAAAAAAAAATTCTGGTCTGTGTGTGGTGGGCACACGCGTCAATTAATTTACGAGAGAGAGAGAGAACCAATTCGAATGGGTTTCATGTTTGTGAGAATTTCCTTTGTAAAAGTAGAAAATATATATATGTTTCTCCTCGCTTGTCCCATTCAAGAAGGAAAGAGTGACTGGAAATTGATGTGCGAGTGTGGAAAAGTGGTGGAGTGTAATTGCACCAAAAAATAAACCTTCCCCCGCTTTTTTTATTCTGTAAATATAGTACAAAACTGCTAAGTGCTTTCTTAAAAAGGAGGTAGTGAAATTGCTGGACCAAATGTTGTTCTCGGGTTGAAGCAAAAAAAAGTAATGTGTGTCCATATATAAGTCATTTTTTTCCTCTCCAATTTTTTGATCTTGAGCCACTTTGCACCATTTTTTGAAGCATAAGCTCTTTTCCTTGTAAAACCACTCCGAACATCTTTTTTCCAAAAAAAATGTTGAAAATTGCGCCTAAGCTGGCTTTTTATTAGAAAGAAAATATTTTCTTCTCGGTGAACTCTCGCTTTTTTCCAAGATATCCATTTGCCCAATTTATTTATGGATGGATGGAGAAGAGGAATTAGTGACATTACTGCTCCAAAAATAGGAGTGAAAAATCCAACGAAAAAATGTGCACAGAAGGTATAAGCTCCTACTAAACGGTATTTTCAAAGTGGTCAAAAAAAGAATCTTTTTTGCGGCTTATCCAAAAAAAAGACGCACCTATATACTTACATTTCAAACCTACTTTGTCGCATGAAAGAAGACGCTTCAAAAACTCATCTTTTTACGATGCTTCAAAGCAAAAAAATATTTTTTAATATCTTCTGACTTGCATCCTTCAAATATTTCTGGTTTTTTTTAAATTTGCTCCGGAAAAATGAGCAAGAAATCTTAATCCGATTTAAATTTTTTGAGAGAGTGCGTTCTTCTCGCCCCGTCACGGCTACTCAATCTCTTATCCATCTGAGGCGGATCAAGGATGTGAAATCCATTTTAACTTCACATTGAACTTTCTGCTCTACATCTTTTCCTTTTCATGGCTTCGCTCACCTTTCCCCTGTATTACTTTTGTAGGCGCACACACACATACGTAATCGACAAGCTGAATGCTCCAGAAAACAAATAAAAGATTCAGCATCTTTCAAAAGAAAAATATATTATAATGGCATACCTTGACGAAGGACTTGTTTCAAGATTCTTCCGGCGGAAGTGACTACATCACTCTTTCCCTTCTTTTTTCGCGATATATAAGACCTTATAAAATTAGTAAAAAATATATACACCATAAATTTGTTCCAATATAGCCAGCTCACTGTTGCGGAGCAAAAGAGGAATAATCTTGACTTGGGGAAAGTGCAGCTTTTTTTCCTTATCCTTTTGTTTTTTCTCTTCTTCAGACTTATTTTCAGGTAACTGCCGTCGTTAGAACCAATGCCGGGGTAATTCTATAAAGCTTCACAACCTCCATTGTCTCGGGAGCGACCCACTTTGTTCTGTGCAGCAATNTTCAGACTTATTTTCAGGTAACTGCCGTCGTTAGAACCAATGCCGGGGTAATTCTATAAAGCTTCACAACCTCCATTGTCTCGGGAGCGACCCACTTTGTTCTGTGCAGCAATAGTCCAATGCTTTTGGCAAATTACATCTTGACGGTAATCCCTTCTCCTTCTTGTCTCGCATAAAAAACACTTTTTCTCTCTTTCTTATTCCAAAATCAAGAGTGCTTGAGTAACATTATGGAGGAGTAGAGTTTCTTTGGAGGCCGAGCATTAAAGGATTGGATAATTCTCTGAAGGTTATCCACCAAAAAAAGGATTTTTATTTAAACGCGGGGATTAAATAGTGCACATTTATGATTACTACTATTGTCACTTTTAAAACAAATGCTCGTTCGGAAAGAACGAGGGAAAAACTCTTCAACGATTTTCACTCAAGTTTCACTTTTTTATATGTGCTCTTGTTCTGTTTCGCCCACACAATTATGTGCACAATTTTTTTATACTGAACTTGAATTATTTTTTTAGTCAGAAAAGAAAATAGACTTTATTCAGAACTTAATTGTGGGTTGTCCTTGAAAAAAAATCATTATAGACGAAGAAATACACACTAAACGATATACTATTTTATGCACACACAAAAATGTTAAAATGTTGTACCGTTTCCCAACCACTCACTTCTTGATTGGCACAAGCTGTACCCATAAATGAAGAATGGCATGGAGCACATGGAAAATTTATTTAAATATTATTACAAAGGAATAATAGTAGTCAAGTGGGGCACTTTTTTGCACGATAAGACAGAGAGAAAATATTGGCACGGAGCCGTTCGTCTTGGAATTCTTCTTGCCATCCATTCTCATCAAAGAATAATGTGTAGCTTTTCCCTTCATTTCAACTTGAGATGGAAATGGACAAGAAAAAATAAAAGGAGAAAATAACCCTTCTTTTCTGCAGAGAAGATAAGGAATAAAAAATACTTTTTTTTTCTTCCGGAACTGTCTGTCTGTAATTCTTTTTGATGCACACACACACATACACACCGAGAGAAAAAAGTGGCTCGCATGTGTAGCAATATTGCAAATATCAAGCCTGGTCGGATGCTGGAGCAGGACTAAAGCGTTTTCCCTCAATCACTATTCTTCCAACCAAGACTCTTTCTCGGTGAGTTCAGAAGACGTCAGTAATAATAATATTGGAACAGTCTTTGCCTCCACTCCACCACTATCCACTTGTGTCTATCCATCTTTGCCTTTTAGCACACACACAAATGTACGTACGACGACGCATGATGGAGCAGTGGAGAGCTCCCACTGTTTTTTTCTTATTTCTGAGAAACCCTCTTATTATTCTTCTCTTCTTCTGATATCCACACAACATTCCGATAACATACTCGGACTTCTCTCATGATGATGGTGTGCAAATGGAAAGCATGCAGTGGACCGAAGTCAAACAGTTGCTCTTTTTTTACTAACTTGGTCAATATAATATATTATGGTGCTTATCTTAGCTTCCGTATTATCCCCATAAAAAAACTTCGGAATGGAAAAACGAGAAATTAAAAAACAATGAGAAAGCAGAAATGACATTTTTTGTTTATCAAAAAAAATCACTTAAAGATTTGTTCCAAAAGGATTATTCATCCCACGCAACTACCTGTTCACTTCAAGTTGTCTCCAGAAAAGAGTGCAACACGCGTAAAATGCTAATATTTTTCTCCAGAATTTTGCCTAAGTTTTTCCAATGAATTTGCTTCGTCTGCCTCCTTTTTTCTCGTGAACCTTTCTCTTGATTAAGGTTTTTTTTATATTTGCTGAACTAAACACAAGGAAGACACACACACACACACACATCGTTGTTCACTATATTGTATAAACACTTTTGCTGTTGTCCTTGCGTTAGTTAGGTTCTCTTTCATGTTTCCTCTCTCTCACCGGAGAAACCCGTTTTTTGCAACATTAATCAATTTGAGAGTCAAGTGAAGCCATTTTACTGGAAATTGATTTTATCTATTTAAAGACTTGCGAACCAAGCTTTGAAAATTGGTTCTGAGCAGCGGAACACAATGGAAGGAGGATGGTGGTGAGATGACTCTTAACGAAGTTCGGGGATGTGTCACAGAAAAGTTCAAGAAATTTTTTTAGTATCACTTTGCCCCTCTTCAAAAAGCCTGCTGGTCGATAAGAAATATATATTTTTTTGTTGATTACATCATCGATGTAGCAGGAAAAAGTTATTGGGAGTGTTTGCATTTCTTACTTGTCATTTTCTATTTATTCATCGTATTTTGTTTTTTTTTGCAAAAGGGACATAAATTTGAAATTGAATTTTCTCTTCAGAAATTCGAAGAGGAGGTGCATTCACAGGAAAAATGCGTGTTTCACGTCAGTAATGGAGATACTACTTTTTTCTGCATCTCTCATCACTTCTCATTTCTCATTCATACTTTAATAATAAAAAATATACTTTAATGTGCTCCTCTCTTTTTAAAAAATGCAGATGTGTCCATTAACGAAGAGTAAGTGTCACATAATTTCAAAATCAGAGAGGAGTCCCATAAAGACGCAGAGAGATGATACCTATTCTAAAGTACGAAACAACAAAAAAGTGAAGTATTGAATCTCATTCGGATAGGCATCGAGTGTTTAACGAGCATCAAGGTAGGAGGGTTGACAAAAGGAGTATAATTTCGTTTCAAGAGACCAACAAAAAAATGAGAAAGGCGACAAAATGATAACTCTCCAGATAAAGAATGGAGCACATGAAAAAAATAAAAATTTACATATGTGTCATAAAATGAAGACGATGTTTCCTTCCAAAGAAGAACAATGATAAGCATTGTATTATTGCATAGTTTAATAAAGTTTTTCTTTATTCAAGTTACAACCATTTGAAGTTTTAACGCTGGAAAATCTCATTTTGATGCACCACTAAAACTAAATGCGAGGCAATATTCATATTGTTGCAGAAAAAAAGATAAGAATATATGAGGAATGTTTTTACTCTAAAGAAAGTTTTTTTTGGCTCTTTTGTGTAGACAAAAGGAACAAAACTTCTTTTTTGCATTCTCTCATTTTCATAGTTTGGAAGAGGCGGATACCTAATAGTGAAGGTGAAAAGAAGAGAAGATAAGGCTAAAAATAGACAAAGTGAAGCTAGCACACATACCACAGAAGAGAGCAAAATGAGGAGGATCCTCTTTTGTCTGAAGAGAGGAGGAGGGAAAACCTTTCCCTCAAAGTGTCTTTCACAGAAAAAATAAGGTAGCTGCTGCTGCTCCTGCTCCCGTGATATCCTTCCAAAAAGTAACTTTAATGAGGAGGATATTAGGTAAAGAATGCAACAACAAAGTTTTTCACCTTCCATCACCTTCTCATCACTCATTGTCGCTATTTTTAAGAGGAAAGAAGATGGGAAATACAATTTGTGTCATGTGCACACACACAAGCCAGCATCCTTTAATTTTAGGATGTCTACCGTGGAGCACTTTTGTTTGATGTCACGTGGACGTCTGCAATCTAATGTTTACTGGGATTGGGAGAGAAGCACGTGATGAGTGGTATTGATTACATGTGTATACAAGAAGGTTCTTGGAAAATCTTAAGTTTCGAAAACAAGAAATGGATCGTAGCCTCAAGCCTCATCAAAATATTATATTATTAATGCAACTAAAAATTAGGATGAAAATCTGTTCGAAAAAATAAGTCTCCAGCAAGTATGCAGCTGTGATGACCCTCTGACATATTTTGAGACTTTGAACAGATTAGTTGTGAACCATATAAAAGGTATGAACTTATCAGTGCACATGAAGCTTTCATTTTATAGAGCTTTCTCAGCAAAACATTTTTTATTCCTTACTGCTCCATGATAAGTTGCCGTCACAAGAAATAATATTTTTGGAGTTTGGATAAGCTCTGCTATGTGTATAGCACGATGTCATAGTTCTTGATACTATTTTTTCTCAGAATGTTTTCAGGTTGCCCCAACCTCCACCACTGACCTTTTCCCTGAATCTATTTTTGTAGAGGTGCATCACATCACATCTCTGAAACCACTTCACCATGTGGAGCACCACCAAACAAGGTCATCATTCTAATATGTCCCTAGTGTCCGCAGGCTCAAGAGTCAAGATCAAGATCTCCTTTAAAATATTTAATGACCAAGACCAATAAAGAAACTTGCGTCATGATGATGCACTGAACTGATGCATACTTCTCAATTTTAATAAGGACTATTTCTAGTCGTAAAAGGCCGTTCTTATTTTATGGTCGGCTTTCTCTCTCCGAAAAAAAATTAGCCTTGAGCCAACCCAAGAGGAAAAGGAAGGATTATCATAATATTGGATGAGTGAATGCTGCTGGAGAAATTGTGCGGCAATGCGGAAAATTCTGTTTGTAATTCCGTGAATTATGGACGCATTGCTCTCTTTAATTTAATTTCGGGGAAAACTTTTACTAAAATACTAATCCTTTAAGGATCCCATCCATAATTTAAAACTTTTCCTTTTCCTCGATTGCCCAAGATAAGTCAATATTTGCTGAAATATTAAATCTGGAGCCATATTAAAAAGGAATGATTAAGATTTTAATGAGTCCCGTTACTCTGATTAAGACAAAACTTAAAGATTCAGGGAAAAGGTC
>JAHZNF010001964.1:3517-30040 GCA_027744215.1 Troglopedetes dispersus
AAAAAAAATGTACAGGCCACGAGTTGTTTGTTGCTCATTTAGTTGTCTGACCGCATATGTTAGGTAAGCCGTATTTTTTACGATGTTTGGAGCGACCAAGAAGGAGAAAGGAAAGGAAAATAAAAAGGAAATCACACACATGAACTCTTGGCTCACACCGCAGCCTCATCCATCAACGCAACCTGACATTTCCTAATCTCCCTTTTTCGTCTCCATTGTAGGAGGCAATTTAATGAACATTACTCTCTCTTAAACGTTTCCCAAACTACAAAATCCTCTTACAACTTTCTTTGTGTGCTCAAAACAAATTATAATCCTTGAAAAAAATAAACTGCTTTTAGCTCATAGAATAAATGTGCTTTTTTAAAAGCTGAACAAACTTCTTTTATAAAAAAAGAGTATTATTATTATGTATACCTTGCTCGTCATTTGGTCTAGCCGAATAAAATTTAGAAAAGGACCAATATAATATTCTCATTTTTAGTGCCTTGTCAAGTAGGCCAAACTTGTTGAAGCCTCTGCCTGCTCCTGCTCCAAATTTTGAAAACTTGGCTCACTGCGGTACTCTACTACTAATTATGATGCATGGTGTTTTTTACGACTACCTTCTTCGTTGGCTCAAAATATAATCCTTGAAAAAAATAAACTGCTTTTAGCTCATAGAATAAATGTGCTTTTTTAAAAGCTGAACAAACTTCTTTTATAAAAAAAGAGTATTATTATTATATATACCTTGCTCGTCATTTGGTCTAGCCGAATAAAATTTAGAAAACGACCAATATAATATTCTCATTTTTTAGTGCCTTGTCAAGTAGGTCAAACTTGTTGAAGCTTCTGCCTGCTCCTGCTCCAAATTTTGAATACTTGGCTCATTGCGGTACTCTACTACTAATTATGATGCATGGTGTTTTTTACGACTACCTTCTTCGTTGGCTCAAATCAGTTCCCATTTTATTCATTACGATAATGGACACATATTGTCGGAGCATGGTCACAAAACAACATTATTGCCATCATCATTATGGGTAGTGGGGTACACTCGAGCATATCTTCATTTTCCAATTTTTTTTACATGAAAAGCGCTTAGCACGATTACCTACCATCACTCGAACAAAAATGCATTTTCATATATTTAATGTGAAAGCCGTAAATGATTACTATTTTATCACCATCAGCTTCGTCTATTGTCATATCGCTTTGCACGTACACACACACACGTTATGTTATTTTATACAATCTACCGTACACACAGGGGCCTGTCTGGCTGGACTCAGGAAATCTGGGCCGGCTCTTCAAAACGAAACTGAAATGTGAGAACACAATTCCCAGTAAGTCAATTTGTAATTCTTTCTACAAGAAATGAAATTGCAGTTGTGGGTGTCGGGATTCTACGCTAATGTTTTCTACTTTTTAATCAATTCAAACTCATCCAATATAAAATCACTTTTTAATATAAAAGGTGGTAATAATGTGATCAATTCCAACTAACGAAACCTGATACGGGTCTTGTTCAAATTTCAGTTGCGCGTCACTCATGATAAATTTAGGCTAGGCACCAAAGGACTTGTGTGTCTGTTTTAAATGGGATTCAGAATAATAGCTTTCACGTTATACTGGAATGGTTAAAAATAGTCTAACTTAGCGCCCACACCTATTCAGTTGTGCTGCAAATTAAATGTATGCAAGTAAAAACTTTCTATAAAGTCGGGGCCCGCAAGTCTGCCTGAATCCAGGCCGGTAAAATCATTGCCAGGCCACCGACCATACAGACACGTTGCTTGCACATTTGATCATTCGTGATTTGCTTTCGTGTCTGCTATGAACCGTTATTATTACAATGTCCACACTTTGTTGTTTACCGTTGCACTGCAAGCCCGACTGGTTCAATGTCGACAGAAAGTAGATCAATTCCAACTAACGAAACCTGATACGGGTCTTGTTCAAATTTCAGTTGCGCGTCACTCATGATAAATTTAGGCTAGACACCAAAGGACTTGTGTGTCTGTTTTAAATGGGATTCAGAGTAATAGCTTTCACGTTATGCTGGAATGGTTAAAAATAGTCTTGCTTAGCGCCCACACCTATTCAGTTGTGCTACAAATTAAATGTATGCAAGTAAAAACTTTCTACTATAAAGTCGGGGCCCGCAAGTCTGCCTGAATCCAGGCCGGTAAAATCATTGCCAGGCCACCGACCAAACAGACACGTTGCTTGCACATTTGATCATTCGTGATTTGCATTCGTGTCTGCTATGAACCGTTATTATTACAATGTCCACACTTTGTTGTTTACCGTTGCACTGCAAGCCCGACTGGTTCAATGTCGACAGAAAGTGGTGAAACTACACTTGGATGGTGGATATGTTGTAGTGTTTGTGTGTGTGCAATATTAAAAATGCAGGAGAAGGAGCAAAACATGCATGGAGTATTTATTTTCAAAATACTAATTTGTTACTTCTCGTCAGTCAACCCTTCCGCTTGATACAATATTCCAGTCGCGAAATTGGGAGCAGTCGGTAGCACTGCATTATGACTCCTGGAGGACTACTTCAGCAAGAAAACGAAGGGTTTGCCTCGAGAAGTCTCTTGGTGAAAGATAGACGCAACATAAGGTCTCGAATAATGCGTAGGTGGATTTATTGAAGTGCCATCGTGCTCTTCCCTACTTAATATATGGCCAAAATAATAATATAGTAATGTATGTAACGACAACGCAGTAGTGAGTCCCCTCATGACTTGGGCTGACGACGACGACGACTATGCTCTCTTTTTGTAAAACAATAAAATAAGTGGAGCAACATACATTGTAGATGCATAACATGTTACCGGGAACATGTGAAAGGAGAGAATAATCCATATTATCATTTTCGTTTAGGTAGAGGTTGTAATTTTAGGTGAAATATTTTCTTTAAATTTCCTCCCTTCTTCATCCGAAGACCATCCCATTTTTCAGTTACAAGGCATCACAGATGCTGACATGTTTACTTGAGTATCCATATGGGTTCTTTCATCAGAGATAATTTTCAGCCTGCGACAACCTTCCAGGTTATCATCCTTATTTTCCCTGGTCTTATCGTTTCTTCTCGTGTGGTCTTCCTCCTTTTACACGTCTTTTACAATGAAAATTTCTCCTGTTTTTCTAATTTCCCACGGTTGAGATATATACAAGGGAAGAATCTTCGTTCAGAGCTTTATTATCATGCCCACATTTCTTATGCACCAACATGAACTATACACGAGTTTCATAAATACTCGAATTTAAAACAAAAACGTTGGCGATATTTTCCACATCTTTAATTTTTGTTCTTGCACACTTCCAAAATATTTTACTATTCATTTGGATGCTCCTCGTTTGTATGTACATGTACCTACGGAGCTAATTAAGCACACTCAACAACCCATCTGGTTTCACTAAAAAAACAAGCTGCTTTTGGCACGCGTTCTCGTACTCAAAGACCCAAGCTAAATGATATTAAAAACTAGTACATCGTTACCATCATCGTTATCATTTTCGGACGACAGGATGCTTCCAAGCAAAAACATCTCTTTACCACTAACCACTCACTGCATTCCAACTTTTTTTTCCACAAAAAACGCACCAACTGAACCAGCATGCCTTGAGGAAAAGCGTAGTTGAGCAAGTTTAAAGAGAAAATTGAGAGAGAAAAAAAGAGGAAATAGACGGGCTGAAATGGTTGTGACGCTTTCCTTTTAATAAAAACACAAAAAAAATCCAGAGGTCTTCTTTGTTGCAGCTGCGAGCAATCAAGTATTTGTGTAATGGGCTTCTAATCGTCATCCTCAATGGGGATCTTCACTCCCATCAAGATTTCCCTATTTACCATCATTTTAGTATATTTTTTTGGTGAACAAAAACAAGAAAAAAATACAGTTTTGTGTGCGGAGTTTGGTACATAAGTTTTTTAAAAGCATTGTATGTATACTGCATAAACATGGTTGGTCGTTCGTGATATTTATGAGAGGAGCGTCAACAGAAGAAAATGTTGTCATCAACCACAACATATCTGGACGACTTCCTCTCTTCTGAACACACTATCACACACTCCTTCGTACTTTGTTCGGGCTTACTTTTGATACTCTGCCAGTGCTTGTCTTTCATTAGGTCTCTGTTGACGTAAATAAATATTTTAGTAGGATGAATGAGTGCTATCCATTCTCACTCGGAGAAAAATATACTCACTCACCACGAGTGAAATGGAGAAAAAAAAACATACTGGTCAAGAAAAAGAGATGGTACATTTGGAACTCGCTAAATAAAACCGCATTTCTTTTTTTTTTACTGAAAAAAAAAAACATTTTATTATTCACTCAGGCCTGTAAATACACACAATAGAGAATTGTTAGTTTGTGGAGTTGTTAAATCGATTTTTTTTCTTGCATTTCTTCTTTTTTGTTGATGTGGTGGTGATATATGTGTAAACCACAGGAAAACTATGTTTCTTACATTACATATTTAAGGGCGTTTCGCAAAATGCGGATTTCAGAACCAGTTGCATTCTTGAAAAGAATCCGGTGACGTAAGTTAGCCACTTTTTTTCTACAATTTATTAAGTGGGAAGGGATATCCTTACAAAAAAATATAAAAGAAACAATAACAAACAGAGAATGTCTCGAGTGGATACATGTTTTGTTCCAAAAAAAATGGATAAATAAGTTACTACGTTGCTGGACAGGTTTTTTTTTAAAAGGCGCGCCAAGTCCATTTATATTATACCTACTATGTGGAAACTAACACAAGTCGGAGTACACATCTAGGAAGAACGGGTGTGTTAATAGAGAAAAAAAACAAATATTTATGAGTTCATTCTCACAATATTTCGTCATAAATTAAACATAATTAATGAATGAGTGAGTGAACGGGCTAACAAACTGATTATGCAAGAGGCACTATATAAACCCAATGCACAGAACCAAAAAAAAGGGGAGTGGAGTCCTGGAGAAAATTCTCGTCGTAAATCAAGTGGGTCAGATAACTCCTTTCGTTGAGAAAAGTAGAAAGCTTCCCTTTTATTGCTTTCATTATCTCCGAAGTTTTTTCTCTCTCTCGTAGAAACCAGAATCACTGAGGCCGCCATTCGTTTTTCCTAAAGAAAACTCACGAAAGTACTCGGATCCTCTTTTAAGAAGATCTGAGTTATGTAACTGTTTGACCTTCAGAATTTGCAAAACTTAAAATTGAACATTGAATTTAAGATATACTTTTACAAAATTTGTCTTAAAAAATATAATCGCTCTAGCACACATCTTTCCATCATTTCTGTCACTCTCAATAAATGTCGGAGTTTAGCATGGAATAACAAAAGGAACAAGTTGTTTCGAATATTTTGACAGAAAATATCGGAATTTTCCTCCCGAAAAATTTCACGCTCAAGACAAACTTTAGCAAATCATACAAAAGTGTATATTGTCTATTGATTTTTCGTGTATCAGTTTAGTTCAGCGTTCTTGACAGATTTCACACTTTTTCTGGTACCTTCTTCTTCTCACTTTTTGCTTCTTCCCTCTTTTACAGAATACACATCCAGTCAGGGATGCCAATACTACCAGTAGTACTACCAGGTAGTTGTAAAACTACCACACCGACTACCGACTACCGATCGGTTTGGTAGTTGTAGTGGTGGGCGCCTTTAGAAATAGGGTAATATGGTAGTGTAGTCGGTAGTGCTAATTAACATGCGGTAGTGTAGTCCTACCGCTAAACTACCACGTTGTTAACATATACACGGTAGTACTACCGAAGCATTTTGAGAAGCTGGTAGTTGGTAGACTATCTATCTCCTCAGTAGTTGGTAGTCTGTAGTTGGTGGGCTATCAATCTCATCGGTGGTCGGTAGGAGGTAGTTGGTAGTTCACTACAATTGGAATCCCTGATCTACATATATCATCGCATTACTCTGTTATTGAATGAAATGCAATATTTTTGGTATAACTAATGTGTGCTTGAGAACACATGATTGATTGATCAGTGAAAGTATGCCGCGAAGAATACACAATTCAAAAGTGAAGATACACTGCGTAGAATAAATTTTTTAGAGGTGCTATTTACTGACATGCGTTATCAACATATTTACTGGGTGTGTCCATCCGTTCATTCCGAACTGTTTCAAAAATCAACATGCTGAAAATTGTACTTGTTTCACATATTATCGTTCCCAGTTGCTAATCCGGAATATTTGAAATGCAGAGCAAGTTAATACGATATTTAAATATATGTAGAGTTATCCAAGTTAGCATTTGCAGCTTGCACGATTTATTTTGTACTCTTGCTATTAGTCTGCAAGACAATATTGATAAGGTGTAAGTCTTCTTCAAATGCACCTCCGTCCGATTATTTCAGATCACAGACACGTCTTGTTTCTCAACCGATGCACTTCCTCTAACACTTCCACTACATATCGTCCTGGTAAAGCATGTTTCCCTTGGGATCCATTACACTAAACCTGACATGTTCAATTTTTTCTGGCTACCTTTGGGTTGCTCACCATTCCACACTAATCTTTCAATGCTTTCTCTCGGTTTGAATCACACAAATCAGCTTCTTGAGCTCATACAGTTCCTTTTGGATATGGTTAGAAGCAAATTATATTTCGATTATGAATATCTACCAAATCGCATACTTAATTTAAGCCTAAAAACTTCTACCACAATGTACTCAACACAACACAGACACCAAACACAGTTTTTTCACCGTCATAAGGTCATCTACAATGTATTCAAAATGTGACAAAAAGGTGCAAATTTGATTCGGTTATCTGCTGAGCCTTGTCGTTGATTTCTTACATATCAATTCTATCTTGAGTTATGACGCGACTCTTGTCTGGAATGCTCACACAACTTTCAATAATATCAAAAGAGCAAGTTCACATCTAGCATGACAACTTTCATATTCCTCACGGAGCCCTCAGCACTTAATTATTAGTTGAAAAACAGACAAAGCCCGATCACCTTCAATTCCCGCAGGTAAGCATATAATCGATGGAGTGCAGGCAGACCAGTTAATCTGTACGTGAAAGAGAGCCAACGTGACAACCTGTTGCTTTGTGCAGCACAGCAGAGAGCAACACGGAATGGGTGGTTTGAATGTATTTTTATTACGTTCTTTTTTCCTTCCGTCCAACAATTAAGAATAAGTTACACGTTACACAGTCCGTATAAAATGTACAACATCTGCTTTCCCCAATTTTAGTATTCAGCTAGAATTGCAACTCCGCAGCATCCCTTTTGGAAAGCAATTGGGATGCACGAGTCTCCTCATGGAAAAGACGCTCCGTGCACATCTCAAGCTGTACAAGACATTTATTATGTTGTTGTGTACAAATGCCTGATCTAGAAAAAGACCTCTGCTGCATAAGTTCCATAACATCAACTCTTTAAAAGTCTTTGAATGAAAAAAAAAAGTTTTTATTTGGAGTGTACAGCCCAACCTGATTGATGCACATGGTTAGTTGCGCGTAGTGGAAGGATTGTAGGAGAATATAAATATGTTATGAGATTACGAGCCTTTTCTCCTCCTGTTCATCCGTCGTCATAGATTATGAACCGCTCCCTCTGAGATGAATGTAATTACAAGAGCTTTATATTAGTATGTTCTCCGGCATTGGCTCCACAACTTCATCCAAAATTGTCTATCATAATAATAATAACTGATAAACACTGGGGATCTACACGCTTCATGCATCTGCCTCTGACGTCGACTAACGACTTCGCATTTACTGCTGCATTGAAATATTAGGCTGTGCGAGCCCACAAAGCGTATTGTGTCACGCAGAGAAGAAGTCAGACAAGACGACATAGTTACCACCACACGAAAATGAATGACCTTCCTCACAACTATTATCTCCTATCTGTGTCAAAATACTAATAAGCTTGTTTATCATATATACATACCCCTTGCTTTCACCTCGTTATCATGAGCAACATCTAAAATTTTTCTCAAGTCTGGAAGCAGCGCTTGTGGGAACTGGGTGCAAATGTTTTGCCACGTCTCTCATTACCCCGTCATTTAGAAAATTTTACCCGTTTTCCAGAATTGACATGTGAATTTGTTCATTCAATTTCTAAGCTGCTATTCCTTGCTTTATCATACCATTGAAGCATATGGAATCTGTCTGTAATTAATATTTGTTCACCATGTCAACATCAGACGACTTAACTCCCGATCGTAGGAGTCCTTTGTGCAATTCTCATGCAGTGTGTGCTTAATGGGTGATAACATCTTCTTTTAAATTGTTATATCAACCCTTCTGGTTTTAGGAGTTGATTGGGTTTGGAAGACAACAATGACTGTGTGCCTCATCTTTGGACAGAGAGAGAGTAGATGATTGCCTTTCGCTGTTGCAAACTTCTCAGAATATTATATCCTTATTTAGTAGAAACGAAGTGACTGTTAATTCAAGGAAAACGACAGTTCTTTAGGAGCTTTGATGTTTTGAAGGAGTGCTTGAATGATTTCTGCGAAGTGAATATTGGACACCCACTTCCTTATCAATTAAAGCAAGTGCTGCTGACGTGTGCTCATGAACAATCACTGAAACATGTTGCCCTGCTACGTGCCACGGATGCATTGACGTCTGTAATAGACCAGAACTCGATCAACTGGAGACTTTTCTTCTTAAACGTCAGCAGGTAAATTCCTTCAATTCTCATTCATTGCCAGCTTTTCATAAATCATATGCTGTTACGGCAATATAAGCTTAAATACGTAAAAACAAAACAATAAAAGAAGTACAACACATAGTTTCGGGAAAAGTTCATTGGGGTCATTGGGGATGATACGCCGCAGCAATCAAATTAAGACCAGTTTTCAATTATCGTGGAATCTAAAATGATAAGTTCAATCTTCAGGAAATTCGAAGCCCATGTTCTTTTAAAATCTCCTTCTAATCTTTACTTTGCTCTGGGAAATGAGTCATTCGAAGCAATACATGCACCAAAGAAAGGAAACTGAGTATAATCTGATCCACAACATTTCTAAACTAAAGTACTATCGATTTTACAAGACATTTGGAAGCTGCTGAAAATGATATTCTGCCAGAACATGTAACGCAAAAAAAGCCGAATAGATTGATTGAGCAAGGAAAGTGGAATTGGAAAATAGATATCTAATTGCATGAGGAACATCTTTAACAAAATGTTCCAGCATCTACTCAAATTACAATTTCTGCTTAAATTACAACGAATTTACTGGAATATGCTTTAGTGTTCATTCGACCACGATGATATCACTGGAAGATGTGTCATTAGGTCGATAAGGAATTTGACAATCTCGAAATGTACAAAATAAGAGCTTGAGCATATTATTTCAGTTGATTTTGTAAGCTTTTCTAATAGTGAAAGGTATTTGCCACACCTCACAGAAACTTGTGGATGCTATTTACATTTTAATAATACTTGTAAACCTGTCAGCAAAGCTGACATTAAACAATTAAAGGGAAAAATGAAGATCATTTAGTTTTAAAACGAATACCAATACAAAAGGTTGTCAATTGTGAGTACTTCCGCGTCAATAGATAATTAATGGAAGCCTAACCTGACATGATGGCCATCTAAACACAAACTACTGGCTTGGGAATCCTCTCGATGGTAATGCAGCTTCCTTCTGACCTGTGAAATAATCTCTCAAAATTGGTGCACTAAACCACTCGAATATGACGCAAATTTCTGAATTGTGGCACCAACCTCTCAACAACATTAGAACGGAACCCTTACAGCACCTTACCTGGCAAAACGAATCCTGTGTGATGATATCAAATTCAAATGCTACAGATTTTGTCCTTGTAATGTTGACGTTTTTTGCAGCTAGTACGAGTTTGCGAACCTTGGTGATTTTTGAAAGTGTTAACCATAAATATTATTTGTAAGTATGCGGTCCCCGATTTTTTTAAAATGAAAATTAAGACTAGCATATGAGCACGGCTGGTTAAGCAGTGGGGCATATGTGTCAAGTAAAAATGAGAAATGCTTTTTTAATTCATAGTTTAGAAATCATTTATGACCATTTGCAAAAAAAAAACGGCCGAACGACTTTTCATGCAACTGCCTTTCCAATGCCACCAAGATGAAAATTGTACGATGAGCCGTTGCCCAATATTTACCAATTAATATAGTATAGATGTTAATTAATTGAACCTTTTAGTTATCCGAAAAAATTCTGTTTTGATATGGCACAAAGGATCAAACTCATAGTTGTACATTCTAAACAATAAAACCGGGAACTCGAAAACAAAGTGAGTGATGATTAAAACTGTACAAGTAAAACATATACTGTCCTATATTTTTATATTATATTTTTCATGGTTAGGCTAGGCAATTGTGGTTATCCGATGACACAGCCTTTTACCGGTATTTCCATTTGAGCAACATATGTGAACTTCTGAAAAAGCAATTTCGCAAAACAAATGTTTGAGAGTAACAGTTTTGGATTTTTCGAAACTATTTCCTGTATGAATTTCTGTTTTTGAAGATTTCAAGCTCTGTCTGCCTCTGGCCTGAATACTTTTGCTGTATTTATTTTTTACTTTAAATTAAACCCTGTTTTTTATTTTTGTCTTTGGGTCGAGTTCTCCTCAATCTGCAATATGTACAAAGCTGTACTACGCTATAGTAATTTTTATTTGCGTGTGTGACAGGAACCAATGGAAATGTGCTCAAGCGTGCTTCTTTATTAGAGCGATCATGATCAGTTAGTGTTTTGCAAATTTGACGTTTCTTGCATATTTCATAAAGTGGAAAAAAACTAAGCCGCATTCATGTACTGGCTTTTCCCATATGTTCCGGCGGCTTATGAAACACAAGTCGGAGCAACAACGTTGTGAAATGTTTCTGTAATTCTCTGGGGACAAAGACAACACACACACATAAGGTTATTAACAATAACATTTGAAATATTATGAATGAGTTATAAAGGTTGTTTTAATACGAAGCAGGAAATATTGGAAGTAGGAGCCATCATAAAATGTGTTTTGTATTTGCATTCGTGCGTTCCCCGGTGAAAATAAAAGAAAAACATGTAAGCTACGGGAAACATGCACGAGGAAAATTATGGATAAGTATTTTCAGGATATCTGTTGAGCTATACACAGATAGGTGTTCGGGAAAGCTCGCTGCTCAAGATAATAATATTATTATCATCACCCCAGTGCATTACTTTTGTAGTCAGCAATAATATTCAAACTTGCTCTTGTTAGCATTACTCTATCGTTAGTATCGTTTCACAAGAAGCAGCCAGGCACAAGCTTATGCGTGATCTCATCCAGCTCAAGCCACGGTAGGACAAAGTATGGCAAAAAAAAAGTTTACTTTAGGAAATGCTCCGTTTGCGAGAAATCTATTTGGCCGGAATATATATGTAATGTGTGCGGCGGCAGCTAGCAACATGATATAGTGGAAGTCTGTCAACTGTAAAAAAATTTTTTTGGTGAATATTTCACCAGTGCAAAGCTCCGCTTTAAGTTAACTTTGCGCCAGTGATAGTATCATGCATACAAGCATAATATGAAACTGTTTACTCTGTTCCTGCTGATGCTTTTAGTTTAGCATGCCTGGTTTCGTTAAGTAAAAGCTCAATTTTGTATGCATATTTAGCCATCGGAATAGAGCATGGAATTTCGGGATTTTTTTCTGAGCATAAATTCAATATCGACTGAGTGAGAATATCATTTGAGTGAGTCGAGCTGAGGAAGTAGTAGTAGTAGGGTTTTGATATGACATGGCAATAGTAATAGTAATAATAATATTTGAGATAGTTAATGACATTAAAATATTTCAAAGGTCACAAAAATAATAGGCTTACATGCAGAGTAGTCACTACGGAAAAAAGTGGTGAAATCAGCAGGCTACTTTTTTTTAAAATTCCGACCAATAATCGACTGAGTGAGAATATCATTTGAGTGAGTCGAGCTGAGGAAGTAGTAGTAGTAGGGTTTTGATATGACATGGCAATAGTAATAGTAATAATAATATTTGAGATAGTTAATGACTAACAACGACTGGGTACACGCCTACTCCTTTTCTTCAGAAATGAACTTCTTTCTCCAACTCATGAAAAATGAAGGTAGCAGTTTTAAAGAAAATCATTGAACTGCTTGTAAAACGTCGGACCGTATCTGTCAACTAGTCAGTCATTCTCTCTCTCTCTCTCTCTCTTCGCTCTGCATGTATGCTTTTTTGGAGCAATGTGCACCACAATGTTCATATTAAAATATTTCAAAGGTCACAAAAATAATAGGCTTACATGCAGAGTAGTCACTACGGAAAAAAGTGGTGAAATCAGCAGGCTACTTTTTTTTAAAATTCCGACCAATATTCGTAATGTTTGTTCGCATTGCTGAGAAAAATATCCTTTTTGCAAGGATTGTAATAAGATTGTGCAAAGGAATGAAATTTTTTTCCCCTTTTCTTCCTCTTCTATTAGAACTAGAATGAAGTAATTGATGACCTGTAAAAAATATTTTTTTCTCATTTCGTTAGAACCGTCCTTCCTTGAATTCATAGAAAACTCCTGGGAAGATTGGCTTCGAACAGAAAACCTGCCCATGGAGTTTGCAAATGGGAAGTGGGCATTTAACTACAACTGATGATAATTCTACATTTACGTTGGCCTACCTTTTCCCTCTAACTAAACTAAAAATGAGTGTGTACATATGCATGACCCATTATTATTCATACAGAGATAATATACAAATTGCTTCGATTGAACAAGCACCATAATATAGAGCAATATTAGTGTGTAGATAGTTTTTTTTTCTGGCCATGTAGCTGTTGGTAATATAAACAGTTGCATTGTGTTGTGTCCATGTCCATCGTTATTGTTCCGTTGCTGGCTATGAGAAACCTCTGTTTTCCTTTCCTGTCCTTTTTTTTCCTGTGCACGCCAGTAATGTTCTTTGTACATCCGCATAAAAAGAGGAACATCGTCTCCCTCATCTATTCTCCGGATTGCGGGTGGTTTTTTTCTCCGATTTTTTTTTCTTATATAATGTGAAGAAAAGCTAGGATTTTGGCGCTGGTAAAAAAAGGCAGCGACTGGGGCCCCAAAGTTCTCTCTTTTTTTGCAGAATATCCTAGTTCGCCTCTCTGTTCTGCTCCCTGCCAAAGAGGAACATCGTCTCCCTCATCTATTCTCCGGATTGCGGGTGGTTTTTTTCTCCGATTTTTTTTTCTTTTTTTTGTGTGGGGTGTGTAAGACTCGTATAGGGTCTGCTCGACTGGGCACAGACACACACACAAACGGGAACAACAACAGTGATTCCAATGTAGAGGGAAAAAAGCACATGAAAATCCAGCAGGAGCAGTAAGTAAGTAGTGTGCAGGATAATATAATATTATAATGTGAAGAAAAGCTAGGATTTTGGCGCTGGTAAAAAAAGGCAGCGACTGGGGCCCCAAAGTTCTCTCTTTTTTTGCAGAATATCCTAGTTCGCCTCTCTGTTCTGCTCCCTGCCAACTGTTATTAAAAAGTTAATACAAGCTTTTGCTATTGAGCACAGGGCACCCAGACACAGATGCAGAAGTAGCATTAGTAATTGTGTGACTACTCTTGTTATTATTATTTACTACTGCTACTCCTGCTCCTACTCCAACTCCTTCTGCACTGGGGAAACAAGACGAAGACAAGCCGACACTGCACACATGCTCAAAGTTCGGTAGCCGAAGTGAGTGAGTGAGCAGTGCGAGAAGTCATGGTTCACCAGCAGCAGCCACCAGCCGAACCATCATCATCTCTAAGATACTCGCAAAAAAAGGATTCATCCAGTTTCCAGCAAAACTCTCTCTCTCTCCGTTTTTGCACATAAACTCCGAGAAAAACGGAGGCATACAGATTTGAGTTGAGTCTCTGACCTGCATTCTCCATCTGTCCTCTTCACCTCGAGCAAGCTTGTTTTCCGCTCTTCCTTGCTCTCGTTCTCCACATGGGCCAACCAAGAAACAAAAACAGAATCTTGTTTCGCGACAATGTGCTGGCTGTCCGCTTCCCTCTTTCTCTCTCCGCAGAGCATTCAATGAGAGAAAGCTTGCTGACACAGCGACCATAATAATAAAAACAATCATCAACTTGAGATTTTCCTCTTTGTTCGCTTTTATCGTCGTCATCATCAACATGTAGCATTGTTCCCCAACTACTTTCACTAATGCTCCACCACCAAGAAGAAAAGGAATCTCAGTGCCAAAGCGTTTCTTTTTTCTTGTGATACATTTTACTTGTATTTTAGTGGTTTCCCCTGAATTGTCTTGTTGACTTGAGTAATCCAAACAGAAAAAAATACATATATATTGTAGCAATCAGAGGATACTGTCAGCTGGATATTTTTTTGCAGTTGTGAGTCTACCTTCTTCACCCGTCTGATAATAAGACACATAGAAAAAGATTACCTCAATGTTTCTCATACCTCGAGATTGTTCTGGGCTACTTTCCCCGTTTTTTTGTGCGACCTACTTGTGAATGTCGATAATTGTAAAAAGTTAACTGCAAAGTTTTTTTTCCAGACATATATTTTACTTGTTGTAGTTATTTTTTTACCCCACCTTGATAACATACTCAAAAGAAAATGAGTGACAAGTTTGTTCCGCATGTGGAGCAAGGACTGTGACTTGAATAATAAATGGAGGTAGTAGTAAGTAAGTAAATCATCTTTCATCTGCGAAACAAAGTACATTCAAGAAAAGACACATTACTATGACAAGAATAGAGTCGGAGTGAAAATGTCGTACCCCTCTCTTCACCCTTCCTTCTTCTTGGCACTGACTGACAGTGCCACTTCTATTCTCTGAACGGAGGACTACCTGCATTTTACATCGTCGTAATAACTGGTGCTCACCTCCAGCTCATGAAAAAATAAGTGGGAGCAAAAAAAAAGTGTACACGCTCAAGAATTGTATTCAAGTCACTGTTGTCTTAGAAAGAAAAAGAAAACCTTTCCTGTTCATGTGCTTCTGTGTGTATGTGCTTTCTTGTTATTGTTGTTCATTATGATAATGCTAAACAGAGTGAAAGCAAGAGGTGAGGTTTTTTGCTCTAGAGCAAATGCGATAGTTCAAGTATGTCACCGGTTTCTTGTGTTCGAGTGGTGTGCCTCCTCCGCCTGAAAACTGGTAGCAAATTTTGGGCTAGAGTGCATCTCTGTTTTGATGCGAGTGTCAATATAAAGCTCCCTGCTGCTGCTGCTGTAGCCGAGTCTGCGTTCAATCTCTTGTAATCACTCAACTTGTTTTTTCGACGAGCGACAAGCATACGAGACATCACTGAGGTTGACATGTTTGCACCTCATACACATTCTATTAAAACAGAGAATCTAACATTTTGCCAAAAGTGATTCCATGCAATGACGATGATGATCGTGTCGAGTGAAGCGGAAAAGTCAGCAAGACTGTATACTAAAGTAGTAGATTGTGTTTCATTACACGTGCTTTTTTGTCCTGAGGTGTTGCTGTGTTATAAATTATAGAGCAAACAGAGTGGTGTGATAATATTCCACATGTACGTAGAAGCAAGATAATCATTTTTTTTAGTCTTTTATGCAAATTTTTGTAGCTGGAATGGGGCATATGTACAAGTCGAGAGTCTTTTTATTCTACTGATTATTATATCAGATTCCCAGTGTTTCGGTCCACTCTCGTTGCTACATTTCGCAATTATTAGTCCAGCAACGGTTTCCTTTTGAGATTCTGATGATTCTAATATTTACGTTAATTTGAGGCAACGTTCATTACTTTACGAGATGATGACATACGAAATATCTGGGTTGTAGAGAAAAGTGATAAAGGAAAAACATGGTGCTCCAATTGCTCGACATGGAAACTCTAGTAGAAAAGTCATAATACTATCGCTCCTCGCACAAATCTCCGTTTTCTTTGATTATGAAAGTATTTGAAAACCAATTTGCTCAGTGGAGCCATACGTTGAGTTTCCGTGTGGCAGAGGAAAGAAAACTCGCTCCAAGCTTACAACACTACTATCAAGAGAAACACATTGTATCACTTTGATTCTAATCTTATTATTATTGCTACGCACGTACTTCCCTACTAAAAAGCAACGTCCGCAGCTGCAACTGAACATGTAATTGAAGGAGATCTGATAACTCCCTCGAGTTTTCCTACTCCTTCTTTTTGTCCCTTTTAATCAGAAAATTACACATCTATGTAGGGATAGTTTCATTCCTACATATTCTCGTGTATGTAAAAAAACCTAGTTAATATTTTCGGATAAGGAGAAAAGGATACAGTAAAAAACAAAACTAAAAGAGTAAAATGCGAGCCAATTCCGTTTCCTGGTTTTTGAGTATTTAGTTGAAAATCGTACACCCCGAAATAATAAAAAATATACATATAGTATTTTATATCGTTGGCTTTTTTAAAAGAAAAAATTCTGCACATCTCACTCATCCATTTTCTCAACAAAGTACGTCATTATGCACAAGTGTAAATGTCTGTAGCTTTCCTCTTTTTATCCTTTATTCTTTTTGAAAAGGAGGGAAATGATTGGTGAATATTTTTATTCTGTTTTTATGCTGTACATTAGAGCATCATATATTATTAGTCACTAGTTTGAAAAGTAGCATGCTTGCGTTTCGCAGACCCAATTTTACAAGTTTACTTACGAGGGAATTCACTCAATCCAGAAAAAAATGGTCCATTTCGTTTGAACAATCACTCCTCCTTTTTTACGCTCATCTGTGAGAAGGAATGCTGAAATTTTTTTTGCTATATGTTTGTACATCCTGTGAGATTTTTATGCCCCTCCGATGGCACTTGAAGAATGGCATTGATATCTCTAAAAAATGGGAGTCGAGCGTACCCATCTTCTCTAGTGAGCACCTTGCCATTGTTAGGCTAAAAACGCCCTCTCACTCGATTCCAGCATTTTTTTCCCTTGCCCTCAAGTCTCCTTTCCCTGGTAATATATGACTTCGGTCAAATGGTGCATGACAGAGTAGAGAATGCTTTAACCTACGCAACCTCCACCATTTTTCTTCGTACTCTTGTAAAAAAGGATTTCTCAGACAAGATGTACAACGATTGTGCCAAGGCTAATGACCGTGTGATGATATGCAACTATAAATATGGAGATTTTTTTTTGGAATTTGTAATGGAAATGTTAAATCAGAAATTGTATTCGATACTGTGACTCTGTTTTAGTTTTCACAGCTTTTCCTTCAACTGCTTCATATAAAAGTGCAGAATCAATGGTAATGCCAGGTTCGGAAATGGAGGCTTTGAAATCGTCCGGAATAAATGAGTTATAAATGAAATTTTCGTCTCCTTCTGCATTTTTATGTATACTCGGCTCAGTAGATAGTGATAGCTCCTTCCTGTATTAAATAAATTCAGTGATGCAAAGGCCGAGATGGTATTCTGGCTCGTAAATGGATGCGAAAAGAGTGAGGAACGAGGAAATGGTCGAATGTTCGAAATTATGATAGGCTTTCTTTATGGATCGAAATGGTGATAAAGCAGTAGTTTCCGAGCTTCCGTTAAGATACAGGATGCGCTGCTGCCAATGATTGTCTGACTGTGGCTTCATGACATAACACATAAAGCATCCTTCTGAGTAATGTCATTCGCCACTTTCGCTTTAGTAGAAAGGATGAGTGTTTTCTCAGTGATTCATCTTTCACGTCGAAACTTTTTAAGTGGTTAGGACACTCACAATGCAGAGCACTGTAACAAATCGCTTGTAGTTCAAATATTGACCATGATGGAGTTCCTTGTGTAGCACGGCGGTAACATTGGGCTCACAGAGAGAGAGAGAAGTGAAGTGAAAGGTACGAAAATATAAGGTTTTTTTCCGAGGTTGATGTAAACTCATCATCCATTGCATTCCATTTGAGATGAGCCGCGGAGCAAGTTGTGTTTTTTTCTTTAAAGGAACAAAAAATGTCTTACTTTATTTATATTATTATTATCATTCCTCCATTCTGAAGTAACAGTCCCAGAAGACTTCATCTTTTTCCTTCTTAAAAAAACCTCTTTCCTCTACGCTGGTCTGTTTCTTGAGTGGAAAGCATGAATGAAGATGTGATAATAAAAAATTTGTGTGAGGATTCATAAGAAAGCAACATGTGCGCGTGTAAACTATGCAGATGATAATAAAAAAGCAAACCTACACATACGCTCCTCCACCAAACACAACACACGCAACGAACAGCAACGTAAATTTGTATTAAAATCGTGCATGAATGTTGAACGTTTGTTTTTTTTTCAGAGCTTGAGTAACGTAGATAAGTAACCGTAGCTAAGATAAAAAAAACGTTTGTCAGAAAAAGCCTCATCTTGAACTCTGCAAGGGTGAGCCCATATCGTCATTTCATGTGAATGCATTTTTTGTAAAAAAATAAGATAAAAAACCCAAATTGCTGTTCATATATAGAAACCCCGCAAAATATTCATTTTCTTGTCGGAGCTAAAAACAGAAGAAAAGTTTTTTTCTGTGTGTATTTTCAGGAAACATAGGTCAGCCTGTGATATTGTGTTACCATCACGGTTTGGATTGCATCATATCTTTGCTAGCTAGCATGCAGCATCCCAGTAGAATTAGACCTAGGCAGAAATAAAAGAAGCAAGGCATGCTTGTAGGAGGTGGTGGGGGACGATGCATAATATTCGTCATTGGAAACCACCTCAAGCAAACAACTTTTTTTTTAAAAAAAAAGAAGAAGAGAAAAGTAAAAGTGAGAATGAAAAGGAGGCTTGCACGTTTGTTGTAAGGTTCCTTTTTTATATATAACGATGGGGATGATGATGGCGGCACGATATGCAAAATACATTAGACGAAAGATATAGGAGCTAGAGTCAACAGACAGTTTTACACCTTTCCATCCACATATCGCCACCAGTAATGCCCATTTTATAAAATTCATGCGTCTTACATAATATACATTCTAAATTATAAGGAAGAAAGCTGAGAAGTATTTGGTCCAAGAAAAAGAATATCTGCGATCTAGATGCATACACTTAATAATTTCTGGGATGTGTGCATACTATAAGAAAACAAGAGTCTTTTTATATGGATGCCTCGGATACTTCATTCATAATAATAGCCATCGTAAAATGATCTCAAACATGAACTGCTCCTTTTCCCCGTCAGTTATTGTCGTTGCGCGACCCAAATGACACGTCTCGGCTGGGTCCGCAGCAGTAATCAGATGAAAGGAACGCACGAACTGCGATACAACAAAGACTGTTCTTATTCTGACCTGGTGTATATAACGCCAGGCTGTACACCTTCCCTTTTAGTAATGGGCAATGCACACTATAAAAAACCAGTCAAACTTGCTTTGTTATCTTGGCTGTTGTGTTATTACGTGTGTGCTCTCCACTTCATTTTAATTCCTGGGCTTTAATTCGGAAAAAAAAGAAAGAGAGCATGGTGGAATGGAGACATTGTTCCCAGCCAGCTGTATCAAATTACTGGAAATTGAAAACATTTGTCTCACCATTGCATATTTATACCAAGGAATTTTCCACCGCCAGCAATGAACTGCTTAGAAGAGACTTCACTTTAAAAAAAAATGAAAGAAAGGAGGTGTAAAACATGTATTTGCTCAGATAGTTTATTTTAAAGAAAGAACAGCATCCTTCCCCTGGGGACACTCACTTTTCTTTGATAAATATACAAATGCTGTTTTTATAGCATGTAATTGTTTCTTTTCTTGTCGTCGTGACGATAAAAACGTAAGTGAAATGATAACACCATTTTAGCTCCAGTCATCAACTACTTCTGCTCCGAAGAACTTTCGACAAAACAAAGCGAGCAGGGAAAATGGAACGGGGATTATTGTTGAGAAAACACAGTTGAGAGGAGCTGCGCAGTTTTATGCTTGTGTGGTCCTTGAAATATATATATTTTTTTCATACAAATATTATCCCGATGAGTTCATGTACCACACGGTAGCCATCCACGTAAATACAAAATTTAGACGCACTGGTTTGAAACAATTTTTTATCCGGAATTTGATAAATTTTTAGAGTCAAGGTGTATAGTCATTTAGTTACAAAAAATGCGGGAATTTGGAAACCCTCCCTTTTGCAATGTTAAATTAAATATTTAGACGGGCAGTAATAGTACCCGCGTAACAATGGGTAAGACAAACCAGTTTGAAAAAAAACTTTTATTTGTGTGTGTGTGTGTGTGTGTGTGTGTGTGTGTGTGCGATCAGAGCACACCGGATAAAAGTGTTCAGTCAGGTGGATCTAAAGCCATCATTTTATTATGTGCTAAATAATACACTCTACTAAATTGAAAATGTAGGTGTTTGTCATTGAGTCATTATTATTACCAACTCAGTTTCTCTCCCAGTTCCATTCCCATTAAATCAAGTATTTTCGAAAAGTGTCTACAAATATGAATTTTTGGAGTGTGTGTGTGTGTGTTTTTTTTGTGTGAAATACAAATTTATGGGCTTGTTTCCCCAGTTTCACATTATGCATCACGGCCGGTTTTCCAGAATCTCATACATTACAAACTATCCCTTACAATATTCATGCTTCATTCCGAACGCATTTTCACTTGAGCATTTTTTTCTATATAATAATATGAAGTAGGTAGGAACTGTAAGTGAAGAATAAATCAAGGAAGATATACATATATTATACACTTGTATAGACATTTTACGAAGGTTATGAATGAAAATGAGTGGTTGAACAATGAAATGAGACGTTATATGAGCAATGGAGTGTGATTCATGATATTTCCAGATTTATTTCAGAATAAAAAAGTATTTGTTGGTATTCAGTATTTGTTTCCTTGTGGGATTTACTATTTTACACGATAGTAAACAGCCTATAAAATATTGCTCTCGTTGAAGTAAGTGTGTTTGAGGAGTGGAGAGCAGGAGAGAGAAAATCTGAAATAAAAAAAGCTTGAGCACTACTATGTTTTCACACAAACTTCCCATCCAAAACTAACGTGCTTGAAACCCCCGAAAAAATCATGTAGAGAACTAACATAGTATGGGTATACATGTTACATTGGAACGTTTTGTGTATTTCCTCGTGTGCTTTGTTCCTAGCATATCATCACGTCAGTCAAGCAACTGTGTAATTCTCACTCCTCACATGTGCCTGTCTCCACTTTTTTTTCTGCCCAAAAAAACTCATGAACGGTGCAAGCCACACGCTGCTGTTGTACTACTCGAAAGTGTAACGGGAAAGGCTAGTCTAGTCTGCGAAAAAAAGTTTCCGTACAATAAATAATGTCTTTCTTTCCTTTTATTGAATGAACAACACTCACCAGATTTTATATTATTTTATTATAATAGTGTCTCAACGGTGCCACAATCCGGTATACTGCTCCCTCAAGACACTTGGGGGAAAAGCGCTGGCTTGAAAAAAAAAGTGTCTGACTGAGTTTTCAAGTAGTTTAGAGAAACGGCGAGAGAAAAAATGGAGATACACGCAGTCAGTTCTTTTCTTCTTGTCGCGTCGTTGTTGGCTTGTCTTGCTGATGATGATACATACCTTGTTCCGGAGTAATGCTGTGAAAAGGTGTCTGCCTCCATTTTTGGCCACCTACATTTTTCACACAAAATCACTCCATAGCTCGTGGATACAACATATTATATATAGGTATGCGAGTGCCTATGAGTGACCACTTACAATTACGGATAGGTGGAAGCGTAAATGGGTTATGCCAGAGTTAGTATTTTCGAGTTAGTATTATATAATACTATAATATTATATAATACGCCAGAGTTAGTATTATTAATATTTTAGTATTAATAATATTTTCGAGCTCGCACAGGAAGCCCTGTCAAAACTGGTGTATTGTATGGAACATAACTTTTACATTGTATAATGATGTGGGTTGCCACTGGCCACAACAGAATTATTTTTTTCTCTGCTGGTTCCCACATTTTTCATGTGTGTGTGGCCCAGGAGGAGAGTTTTTTCAACAAAACTCCCATTTCAAAGCGCTCACTGATACGCTTCACAGAGAAAGAGAGAAAAGGAGAGAGTACACTTTGTACCCTTCTTCTGCTTCTTCTTTACTCCAATGAAAAAGTCTCTTTTCATGTGAAAAGCAACCTATCAACACAACATGTAAAACACGTTCTTCTTATATTTTTTTTCGTGAATGACTTGAGAGAACATGCAGAACCTTTCCGCATTCATGCATTGCATTTTGATATTTTCAAACGAATGCAGATGAACAGAAAAAAAGTACAAACACAACTTGCATGACTTCACGAGAAAACCTAATTTGGCAAGAAGGGGGAAGTCACATGTTCTAACGAACTGAGACAAACAGAGAAAAAAAATTATTGAAAAAAAAGTAAATCATAAAGCATCCCAAAAATGCTTTTCCTGGTTCGCCTAACAACTGTCTTGTTTTTTCTTTACATTTTTATCCTTCTCTGAATGATAACTCTGTTCATTTTTTTTTAAAACAAAAGGATTCCAACGAAATTCTGCTTCACCTGCTGCGATGCCGTTTCTTTTTTTTACTGGCAATAAAAAAATTGACTGATAACAACAAGGGGCAGTAATTACAGGTTGAAATGTTGGAAGCTTCCGCTCTCAACAAAAGAAGATTGGTTGTGAGTAAGTTTGAGAGATCCTTTTGTTTCTATGCAAAAATGGTGAAGTTCGGTTGAAAGTTGGAGGAAGCATTGAGGAGGAACTTTTGTTTGAAATCGTTTACTGATTTCATTCGTATCCCCTTTCCTTTTCTTCTTTGTCTCATATTTACTTTCTTTTCTTTCAATCATTCGGAGTGACGGAGGATCCCAACTTATTGCTTTCAATAGCTGAATAAATATGTGTATAGTAGGGAGAGAGCTTGTTTAACGAAAACTTGTTCCGGTGAACTTGTTCCACTCAGGTTGAGACAAGCGGGGAATCGTAAATTTTGACTCATTATCTGTATTTGGCACGCATCATTTGTCATGTGTACACAGGCTGCTCCCCATAAAAAAATATACGGATCACGCGAGGGAGAAGAACAAAGAAGTTTTTCGCTGAACATGATTTATTTTCTGAGCATTTTATCTGACTACAAATTTGGTTACAAAAGCATAAGAACGAAGCCTATGGAGCTTCACGCAGAGTCCGGCACAGAAATGTATAATGCGCACTTTTCTTAAGGAAAATGATTACATTTGCACACGGACAGTATCTAATGCACAACGTGTCCTCCAATAAATACATACTTTGAATTTTTACATACAGGGTGAGGCAAGGCATATGGGATTCCTTCCGTACAATGCTTTTCTTGAAGAATTCTAAGCAAACATCTTCCAGTAAACATGTGTTCATGTCTCAATTGCTTCCGAGATATTGATGGTCAGAAATTTTGAATGGGAAACAATTCAAACTGTTTTCAGGGCAGCAAGCATGGTCCTAAAATGAGTCACTATGACGAGAACCGACACTAATTTGTAAGCTTAAACACTTATGACTTGCCCGCTTTGGCCTTCAATATATGTATCACGAAAACTGTTGAAAAAATGGACACATGTTTGCTGGAAGACTTTTGCTTAGATTTCTTCTTGGAATCATTGTACGAAAGGATTCCCATTTTTCACGCCTCACCCTGTATAGTTTCCTGTATTTCCTTCAGTTTAGAATACGAGACTGGGGAACTATGCAAACTAGGAAAAAAAGTTACTTCTGCTTTGTAGCCGTGGTGTGAGTAGGTACACAACTCCTATTTGATTTCATTTTTTACAAGAAAGCAATAGACAAAGTATGAGAGAAAACTGGAGGCACCGGTTCATATATCAGACAGGGAAAGGAGGTGACACAAGATTTTTACATGATTTTTCAATATTTATTCACACGTGAGTGACTTATTGACAAAGTAAGAGAATTGAGAGCGAAAAAACATTACGTATACCCACCACCACTGTCTTCGGGTGTCTGCACTGAACTTTATAGCATTTAGTATTTCCCATCAAGTCGGTAGCTAGCTACAATGTTGAGAAAGGATTCAGTCAGTAGCTTGGTAGAGAAATAATAATAATGATAGCTCTGTCTGGCAGATTTCAATAATAATATGCGAAGGAACGTATATAATTTGCATTTCCGAGTTTTGCTACAAAAGCTAAGTGTTCGAAGATTATGCAGCCGTTCGTTAGGTAATATGACACTTTTCGACATTGCTCAACTCATTCGCTATAGGAACAAAAAAAAACAAGAAGTGTGTCTGCAAAATGGGAAGAGAGATTCTGAGAAAAAAGAGCTAAGCTTCCTTTTCATATTTGTTGTACGGAAGTTTGTTTGCAGATATTGTACTGACTTTCCTTTCCTGCTGCACATCAGCCAATCCTCACATCTGTGTGTTCGTAAATACACAAGCACACACACACACACACATTAGCTAATGTGTTACGTACATATTCTCTGGATTTTGGGAAGGCAAAAAATAGGAGTGTGAATATCAAGTAGAAAAGAGCGAACAAGGCAATATCTTGAACTGCTGCAGTGTCATTGCTTCAGTATGTTTTGCATAAAAGCATTGTAAACATTCCATGCGTGCACATAATATAATGCTCCGATCTTATGCATAGTATACAAAAAAAGCGTGGTGCTTGCAAGTAATGGAACGATAAAATTATATTTTGTTCGATTATGATAATGATGATCTACTTTTTTAACTATCCTGAATTTACTTCCTCCCTCCCAGACGATATTTTTTTTATGCTGAGAGCAAGGGCCTCTCGCAATTTGACGGTGATCAAGAAGACAAGAGAAAAAAAAGTATTGGATTTCCTGCTTTCTCAAGTGCAAAGCCAGGCTTGACTTGCTAAGTTTTGGAACGAATTTGAATTGCAGATTCCTTAACGACTGATCGAATTTCCTGTCCTAAATACCAATATTTTTTTTCAATATTTTTTAAGGAAGAGAATACATGTGAATGCATGTAAAAGAATTAAATTGGAACTTTGACCAGAACTGAGCCTTAAAGTGTTTTTTTTTTTCGAAGGCAACACAAGCTTGGTTTCAAGAAAAAAAACGTAGAGTCACAATACCCCAGTTGCTGCAGAATAACAACAAAATATTATACACTTGTACCGTTTTTGTTTAAGGTTATGTAGGGGTTTTCTGAAAATTTCCCTTTCAAATGTCATCCATTGCGAAGTATAAGTTTTCTAAAATGTGCCGAATTCTACTTTCAGGTACCTGACTTTAGGTAATCATGATATTTGAACTGTAATCTACATGTTCATATGTGCACTATGATGAAAACTTAAAAACACTCTCCAAGAATCAGGATTCTAAGTACGAGCAATTAGTCCCTCGTAAAGTGATATGAACTATTTAGAAATTGCGAAAAAGTCACAGGTAAACACCTGAAATTTTTCAGAAAACGGGGTTGGATCCAATATAGGAAAGTATACTATAAGTTGATTTTCTTCTTGATTTCAAGGAGGTCCTTGAAGTCTATCACCAAGGATTATTGCTCTCTCTTTCTCTGCCTCCTAGTGCGTGCTCACATTACTGTTTTGTATTAGATTCGGAGTGCTATTTCAATGTTTCCAGTTGTGAAGAGTTCCCCTGGGTTATTAAATGATGCCAGTGGAGCTTGAAGTTAGCACCAGTCAGTATTTTTTTAATGAGTTAAATTTACAACAGGTCTCTCCACCTTAGTAAGCTGCCAGGATTAATGATTAAGTTACGCTTGAACTGCTAAAATACGCAAGTAAATTGGCACAGTAACTGCTTCTCTAAGCATTAATTGAGGAGAAATATAAACAATGCCTTTTCATGCTAGAAAAGTTTCATCAAAATTATTTCCACTTTGTTGTGATTTCAAATTTTCACTTTCTTTCATCAAAAGCGAAAGCGGGCCTAGTTTTGAACTACTAATATAATTGTTGCTAAATGTTTCAATAACGAGCTACTATTGTGTTCTTGAACTGGGAAAAAGGAAGAAAACTGCTCGCTTTGTTTTCGCTGTTTATTCTTTCAAAAACCCGATTTTGCCGTGTCTGTTGACAATAAACTCTTCTGCGTAATGTGGCACTTATGATCATATTCACATGACGCATCTGCGTATCCATCACCCAATATGCGACTTGTAGCTAAAAAAATCATGTTTGTCATGCTTTTTCCAGAAAAATGTTTTGACGTCTGAAAAGTTAATGGAAAGTGAAACAGGTGAAATTAGCTTGAAGTGAAGATCAAACGCACGAGGAGAAGCAGACTGATTTACTTTCGCAGAACTAAACTCAATTTTGATTGTGTCTTCTAGTATTTTTTTCAAATTTGCTAGATTGTTGAACTTGTCAAGTTTTCACTTTGCAAAGTCATTATCTGAAGAATGTAATTTTGGGAAATGAAATGCTCCCTGATTTAAGGAGTCTCATTGTCAGTCAGTGTAAAAAATACAAAGGACTTTATGGCAGGACCTAGAATACATTGATGCACCTTTTTCTGGTTACCTGGTGAGGTATGGGAATGACCTTGCGCCACGAAGGGGGCAATCAATCCTCCCCAGGTCAACATTTTTTAGTCATCAATATGCCAAATTGAAACTGATGAACTGCTTGTTTGAACATCGGATAGC
>JAHZNF010001965.1:0-25577 GCA_027744215.1 Troglopedetes dispersus
ATGTTTGATAGGGACTTTTTTTCGTGTGATGATGACGATAAATATATGGAGCAGTGTGCACATAAATTCTGGGGACTAATGATAACCTGTTCAGTAGTGGCAGGAATATGTATGTACAGTGTGGGTTTTTTTCTTGTGCGACGATAATTATTGAGATTTTCACGACGACAATGGACAACCGAACAGAAAAGTTAATCGCCCAAAAAAACAGAATAATATTTGTGGCGAACACGTGTACTACAATTTGCTTTCTACTCGATCAGGGAAATGAATGTGAGCGACACTGAAAATTGCTCATGGAAGCAAACGACTTACAAATCGAAACCAAAAACCTGTCCATTTTTCCTAGTCACGAAATATGCTTATCACGCATTTGCAACCGGTTGTACACAATTTTCTGAAGAAAAAAATCAGCTCCCATTATTGCTTATCAATTAGCAAGCAAAAAATGAAACAATTATTTTTTAGACTTATCAAAACGTCTTCTTTTTTTGCCACAAAAATATGTAGACTTGGGGAGTGATTGGTCGATAAAAACAAAAAAACATCCATCTATATTCATCACGTTCCACTTTTTTATGAAAGTTTTTTTGTCCGCTAAAATAATGGGGAAAAATTACTGGAGCAAAAATTAACGTTTGTGTGAATGTGTGTGCTTTTATTCACTTTTTTATGAAATAGACTGTAGCCACTCTTCACTGCGCGAGGAAATGATATTTTGGGAGCAGATTCACGTTTCAAAGCTTTCTCTGATTAGAAAGGAAATTTGGGAGTCCATTAAGCATTTTTTTTCTCCCTCTCTTTCGCTTTTTTTATTGGCACAAAGACAACTTTTTTATTTTATGAAGCAATTTTTTTTGAAAATGGAAAAAAAAGTTTATATTCTCATTTCCTCTTCTCGAGTTTCGAATTACGCTGCTATGAACTTAAACGAATATATATTTTGAGATGATGACGACGCGGATAATGATGGTATGATTGGATGTGTGCATAAAAATTTTTTTTATTATTTTTTGGTGCAGAGTACGAGTGGAATACTACGTAAACGAGAGGACTATTAAGGAGCGCCTCCACTTGTACTTTTTCAAGAACCAGAGATCCAGCTTGCGAATCCGCATTGCCCGTTTTGTTCTCAAGTTGTTCACATGTGTCTTGTACATTACGAGGGTGATGACGGACAAGGACCCAACTTATGCCTCGTGGTAAGTAAGTATGGTTATCAAAACGTAAAGGAACGAAGAAAAATAAAGATGTATAAAAATTATAGTGCTAAATTAATTGAATTAAAAGCTCCATTATTTCCAGAAAGGAAGCAGGAATCTTTTTTTTTCATGAAAGATATTTTCATTAGATTTCCTTCTTTTTTGAGGAACATATATCTGTGCTCCATAAAAAAGGAAATGTAGGTGGCCACTTTGCTCGTACACGACATGACAGTAGTAGTGTTCATTCATTAAGTAAAAGTGGTGTCCACACGAGTCTAACTCAATTAACAGCGATGTGCCAGCCATATGGCTGCTACAAAGGGAACAACTATTTCTTTTTTTGGAGACATCTCAGTAATGCAAGGTGGAAAGTTGGGCTTTAGCATAGAGTTACTTTTTTTGCGCACAGCAGATCACATTGACGTCAACAACTTTTTTAGACTAGTTGACATCGAAACTTGGAGGATAATTTCACGGAAGAAATTACTTTTTTGGAGGAAATTCTTGAGAAAGGTTGGAGAAAGTTGCTAATATGGTCATGTCACTGCACAAAAATATGTATATTGTGGCAATAATTTCAGATGGAACACCTTATCAACGAAGTATTTTTTCTCTTTAAAAATATCGCTCGTCGTACATAATATACTCTTATTGTACGCGTGTTATCTAACTTCCTCCTCAAAAAAATAATTCAGTGGCAATGTTAAGTGCGTAGGCAGGCTCTTGCATGCAAGTAAGTAATTTCCTCCTTTTCCTTTTATTGCACCTCCAACAAAATGTTTTTTAGTTTCTTCAAGAATGGCACGCAGACGGACATGAGAGGTGTACCATATTAAAATATTTAAAGCACACATAAAACATGTGTGCGCAAAGTGTAAAAAGGACATGTGTGTCCATATATCTTTGAATGAGGGGAAGTGGGAAGCAGGTCGTTGCTCCCACAAACATAAAACCTCTGGCTTGAGCTTTCTTTTTTAAAGAAAAAATTGATTGGGTTGGGGTAACGAGTGGAATGCTCCACCCAGCAGGTAGCCAACATGAGAAGGCTTTTAAGTATTTTTTAAGTTTCCCTCTTAAACTTTACCTTTGATTTGATTACCTTTCACAAATTATTTAAATAAATAAATTATTAGCTCGTTCCTTCCCGAAAAGGGTACTTTCCAGGCAAGGCTGTCTCCTCCATGTGGACACAATATTTTTTGAACCCAAAATCTAATTTCCTTTGCGATCAATAAATTTTTAATCTTGTTTTTCGTTTTCGTCGAGAAGGAAAGCAGAAAAAATTGGGTTGTGATTGCAGTTCGGTCCACTATTAGTAAATACACGTAACAATTATGAACACAGCAAGTGTGGTTAATGTTTACTCTTAATTTTTGATGTGGAACTTTATAGCTTTGGATGCCAATTGCAGCTCGGTCCACTATTAGTAAATACACGTAACAATTATGAACACAGCAAGTGTGGTTAATGTTTACTCTTAATTTTTGATGTGGAACTTTATAGCTTTGGATGCCCAAAGTCTGATAAATCAGAGTACCTGAAGTCTCTCAACTTTACCGAGGAGGAGTACCGTGAGGATCCGGTGATCAATTGGGAAGCGATTATTTGGGTGGATCGACCACTCGAGCTTTGGGTCATTCACGCCATTCTCGCAATTATCAGTTTCAGCGAGACGTTGCTCCTCGTTTATTTGAACTACAAGGCAAGTGTTTACTTTTTAACAAGAATTGATTCAGTTTTCCCACATGATTTAATTACTTCGGCCAACGAGTCACAAAAAGCTTATCTGCAGTACTGTGTCAACATTTGTTATTCAGAGCAGACCAGCATGAGTAGCAAGTTGCTTTATTTTGTGATTTTTCTGGCTTCATTTTTGGTCTCCTTTTTTTCGGGAGCAAGTTTTTGACCGGATGTGGTTGCAACAAACGGGTCATTAAATTCATCCTGTGTGCGCAAAAATAAAAAATTTACTCTCATCATGCAAACTATACAGCCATCGGCATCTGTCTAGCCAAAAAATATTTTAGGTAGCATTCGTAGTCAAATCTCTCGTTCCAAACTTGCTTATGATAAAATGGATCACAGTTGTGTAACATTTTCCCATTTCCTCAAATTTTTTTTCCTTTTTTGTGCTCGAAATACTTTGACTAGTTCAAACAGAGAAAATTATTTTTTATGGACACAAAAAAAGGAAACAAAGGGAAATATATATATATATATAATGTAAAGAGGAGTTCACCGAAGGGTGCCTGTTCCACTCAATGAAAAGGAATCACACCACACAGAGGAGAGAAAAGCCAGGTTTTTGAAACAGAAAAAGTGAGTGCTTGCGAGTGTGTGCATAATAATAACCTATGGTGAGTAGTGGTAAGTGTGTGCAGAATATATATTTTTTTATTTTGGAATGGAAGTGAGTTGGAAAGACAGAAAAAGTTGGGCGCGTAGCAGCACTTCGGTGCTTCTGACAAGCGAGGAAAAAAAATCCGAGAGGGAAAGTGGAGTGGTACAAATCGTCGCGTTTTTTTGGAGCAAAAAGAAGAAGAAAAAAAGAAAACGATTACAAAAAAGAAAGAAAGAGGAAAACAGGCGCTTACGTACTTTCACCAAGAAAGCTCCACTGGGAACGAGCTTAGTGTTTTGGAAAAAAGGGAATGTGTGCGTTTTTCCTTTGCTGTTCCATCCAACTATAAAGTTTATTGGATTGTGCAAACACATCCACGGACTGACTTTATACACATATATTTTTTGGAGCAGTGTGTGTGTGTGCACCATTATTTCCAGAGGAAAATCCATATGGATGTAATTAAGAGTCATGCAGTAAAGCGGAACGATCTTTTCTAGTGAAACTAATGAATTTTGAAGACTCCGCAGCTACCCAAGCTTACAAAATACCACATACACAGATGTGTGCAAAATTTTCTGGTGCTCCAAAAATGTCGCGGAATTATTCCAAGAGTGAAAAAGCTGCGCATAAAAGATCATTAAATGAAGGAACTCAAAAGGCTTTTTTATTGTGGTGGTATGGTGCTCCACCAATTCCAAAAAAACTTTCAAGAGAGACGGGTATACGGGAGAAGCCATGCTTATCTTGGGGAATGGTGCGTTTCAAAGATGGATGCTCTATGGCACATATTTAAAAGTCGACAACTGTAAATATAAGGTTTAGATCCATGCAAAATCAGGAGACTGGAAATACCTTGAATAAAAAAATAACCAGACTATGTACATAGATAAGCACTTGCTATAATCATCTCATTAGCTCATTGAATAGATAAGCTCCTTTTTTTAAAAAAAAAAGTTTTTTATGGGAGGAAATCAATAGAGAAGAGCTGATTTCCATGTAAAATTAAATCCTTTTTCTGGTGGATCGTTTATCATGTGCTTAAGTAAAAGTCAACATTTTTAGAGTTCCAAAAACACAAGCTTCCCAAAAAATGGGAAGACTCTTTTTGATGACACATCAATTTTCCATAATCACATATGACAAAATGTATAGAATTGAGATCTGCCTTTTCCAGAGAACGACAGAGAACAACAACAAAAAAACTTTTTGTAGCTCCACTCAGCTCACTCCTCATCTCCTCTGTCTCCATTTTAATAGTGGAAAAGTTTTTTTTTCATGGTGATGCCTTTTCTCGAGCTAAAAAGCTAGATTTTGAGTAGGAAAACGTCAATAACTAAAATGTCAAAGGGTGAAGAGACACAGACGCGAGTGAGGAGTGAGATAGATGAGATCGAGTTGAGCAAGATAACCCACCACGTGAATATATCTCAATGCAATATATTTACCCAAAAGTTTTCCACGATTATTTTTTTACAAAAAAATAAATAAGTTTGTTTCTCGTTTCACAAATATATTTTCTCCATTTCATCAATTCCCAAATGCATATCGATTTCCAAGAAGAAGAAAAAAAATGACTCCATTTATGCTCCACCAAACCTTTAAAAACATACCGGAATTATGTACACACACATATCCATTAATATTTATGTCTCTCCATAAATATGTGTATCTATTTATTTGCCCACTGAAACAAGATACAAAAATATTGAAAAAAGTGGATCAAAGGGAAAAATATATTAGCTTTTCTCTCCATTTTCCTGGAATATTTCTCCATATATTTGATTCGAAAAAATAACCTCTCTCATGTTTTTGTTACCAACAGGGCAACTTATTCCAGCAACTGCTAACGCGGCGTTGCTCCAGGTTTGTCCTGATCAATTTTTTTGGCTTCTTTGCAAGAAATTGTTAGTTATGAGATGGGTCACGTGCTGCTCGTAAACATGTCCTTTGTTAAGCTCACGTCGCGACTATTTCTAATAAGAACACGTCTTAGGAAACAGTTATTACCACATCATTTTTTGTTTTTGGCTTGGAAATGTCCACAATATAAATGTCAACATAATCGTGCCGGAGGAAATTAGAGACAGTAAATTATTTTGTGTGGCCATGCACGCTCGTAAAAATCTACGAACACATATGTGTACATATATTATGGTTATCATTGTGTGTGTAAAAGGTAATAATAATAAGTTTGTTGTTCTCGAGGAAAAAAAATTGGGTGCAATTTTGTGGTTCATGATAAATGAATGATGTGAGACGAGCCAAGTGGAAAATTTGGATATAACGAAATCACGAAAAATAAACTTTTGCTGGAGGAAATGGTGATGGAAATCTAACGTGGAATCAAATAATGGCTACATGAGTTTTATTTGGTGAACGGAGCTTATCTTCCCCCAAAAAATATAAAATAATTTACTAGAAGAAGAAAATGTTGAGACTGGGTAGGTCAAACAAACAATATTATTTTTTCCGAGAAATGTGAATGTGAACACACAACCTTTATCCTTCGTTCTTGTTTACTTATTTTTTTTTGGAGAAGGAACAAAAATTAATAACTTTTTTCCCTCCTTTAAAAAAAATTCCTCCATGCAAATAATTATTTTCACGCATGAGTGCAACACCTCCCAGAAAAAAATTGATGATAAGCGGAAACCCAATGGAGTAAATTTAATTTTTATTTTCATTCCCTTTTCTTATACCTTCTGCTGATTGGTCTCCAGTGTGATGTGAATATAATTATGAGAATAAGTGGGGAACGTCATGAACACATCCAAATCTGACAACTTTCCTTGTATGGAGGAAAAAATCAGATCTGTGTAAGTTAAGTTTGGAGTATAGTAAGATAAGCTTCTACCGGCGCTCAACTTCGTGATTATTCCTTTTACTTTTAAAGAAGTGTCTCAAAAAAAATTGGGAGGCAAAAGCCAGGTGTTTTTTGTTCTTGGCTTTCACGCTTCCCTCAAGGATCTCATTTAAGTATGGAGGAAAGTGGTTACCAAAAAGGAAGCTTCTTTTTTTGCATAAGAAGTTTTCGAAGCTGATGAAACAATTTTTTATTATCATTTTACCTCCTCTACGAAACCACAAAAACCGGAGCAAGTGACGCGTTCCCTCCTTCAGAAAAAAAAGTAATGTTAAAAGTTAACCAGAAGCACCTTTCCCGGCGGAGCTAAAGCCTGCCTTCTCTTGGGAGTGTGTCCATAATACAATTATGCTACCTTTTTTGCACACTACTCTTCAGTTGAAAAAGCACAGAGTGGATCTCTGCTAAGCTAAGCACGAGCTCATTTCACCTTATCATCCTCTTTTTAGCAGCGAGACTTTCGTTCCATCTTCTATGAAGTCTTATAAATTATGGATAGGAATATATATTATGGACACAAAAATACGTGAGTGTGTGGTTCCTATACATATGTACGTGCACCACCACACAAATCCTTGTATCCTTACTGTATGTGTTTAATTTTAATTATCTTTTTTCTCTGCCCAGGACTACTACGTCGTTCTCCTGTCTCCGTGTGAGCTCGACACAACGATGCGAATGATTCTGCAAGTGCCAATTTGGGCACAAAGGGTTATCTACATTCAAGGTTCCTGCCTTAAAGACGGAGATCTGACGAGAGCCAGAATGGGAGAGGCGGAAGCGTGCTTCAGTAAGTCTTTCTTTAATTTCCATTCCACCGCTCCACCTGCTCCAAAATATATTCCTATACACTTTTACAAATAAAAGAATGTGTCCAAAAAAAGACAAAAATCTCCAATTTTCCAAAAAAAATCTCTCTTTTTCTTTCGCGAGAAATTATCCTTGCCTTATCCTAAAAAATATATCGACTCACTGCTGAGAAGTAATAACGAACTCATTCTAATTTCCATTTTATATATATTTTCCCAAAAAAAAATCTAAAAGTTTTGGCAGCTCGGAGTTACGCAGATAAGGGAGCTGCTGATGAGCACACGATTCTACGCGCTTGGGGAGTCAAGGATTTCGTAAGTGGGGATAAGATTAAAAATTTTCGTTGATAAGTATAATAACGACGCCATTATATTTAATTGTTTTCACGGAATCGTAAATCCAGGCTCCCAATGTGCCCCAATACGTTCAAATCCTGAGGCCAGAGAACAAGCTCCACGTCCGCTTCGCTGAGCACGTTGTCTGCGAGGATGAGTTCAAGTATGCGCTCCTAGCAAATAATTGTCTGTTCCCGGGAACCTCCACTCTTGTCACCTTATTACTCCATACCTCTCGTGGCCAGTAAGTCATTTTTTTGTGTCTCTCTCTTTTCCTCCTCCAAAAAATATTTTTTATTGCTCATATAATTGTGGAGAGTGGTAGTAGTTAGATAAGCCTTTTTGAAAAGAGAAATGTTTCATGTATTTACGCGCGGGACTATTATTGAGGGGAAAAAGTGTCTTATCATTCATGTCCACAAACAATCCCAAAACACACCTTTTCCTTTATCTTTTTTTCCAAGTTGTCCCAATTTTTTTTATTTGTGAAAAAAACGCGACACTCACTCACTCACGAAGTTGATCCCTCTTCACAAGAGAGAGTCTTACCTAGTTTTTCTTTCTTATGTACACATTTGTGTGAAGCCAATTGCAAAATAAAAGATAGTAAGTGCTCCATAACATAATCCTGTTTCAATGACACTCTCTCGCCTACTTTTTTGGAGGACTCTGGTAAATAAATCCATTTTTTATTATTATTTTGTGCGATTGAATTATATATCTCCTTTTTTGGCTTCTTTTGTTACCCAACCATTTTCCTCACTCACTACTACTATGATGATGAGATTGGGAGATGATCCGTGTTATTAAAAGTCAATTGGCGCGAAAGGGAGAGAGAAAATTGAAAGATTTTTTTTCCTGCCTCCACCACAAAAAAGGGATAAGATGCTTTTTGAGTAAATAAGAAAAAAACACATTTTCAGAGATTTTATTCTCTCCGAAATTCTAGCTCAATTTTTTTACCGCATTATTATCACAGCAAAAAATTTTTGTTATCGGGAGAAGGAAGATAAGATTTTTTTATCAGAGATATGAAAAGCCTATAAACGACTTTTTTTTCCTGGAAGAAGTGATCATCACGGAAATGCTCGTATAAAAAATGAGACTCTTTTCTAGCACGAACCAGTCTAGGATAACCTCTAAAAGAGGCACACGTGTGTGAGTAAGACTCAGGAAAAAGGAAAAGGAGTGGAAGGAATGTTCTCTGATTTTTTGTTTCCTGCATCAACTCACATCATTCGCATCATCATACTGAACATTTACTTTATCGATAAGCATCACACCACACATAAACACCTTCTCTACAAAGATGAGAACTTTTCATGTAAACATCATCCTGTCTTATTTCACTCAAGAAAAGAAAATGTTGCAGTTCTCTCTTTTCTTTATTGTATCGATTTGTGGTCACAAAAAAGTGGCTTCTTCACTCCTCCACAAAAAATACCAAAAGCTCTCCTATAAAAAGCATTTTATATCAGTTTTATATATTGTGATAAGTATCATCACTGATGTGGAATGCATGCGGTCTGCTCCATTTTAAAAAAAATGGGAAAGGCTTCTAGTTCACACTCCTGCTCCAGTGGTTATCTAAGAAAAAAGAATCTCGTAGACATCGTTCTCTCTCTTTTTTTTTATTCAACCATTCCCCATTGTGCCCTTTTTTTCTCGTGATTTACTTTTCTTTCTTTTCTTGATGAAAAGTTTATAATGGATGCTTGAGCCATTTCTCGTTTTATTTTTCAACTTTTCTCACATCTCAGATGTGGGAGAAAAGGTCAACTGTTGAGAAACACCTTTTTCGTCTCCATTTTCAATTTTGCTTTTCTTCCACTCGAACGCCCATTTCCTTTGTTCTTGAAATTTTTTCGAAAAGAAAAGAATTGCTTATCATTGTGTCTTTTTTATTTGTTGTGTGTGTAACCAGGGAAGGGGAAACTTCAAAGGAGGAATGGCAGCGCCTTTACGGGAAATGTTCGGGGAACGAGATTTACCACATTCGTTTGGGTGACTCCCGCTTCTTTGGGGAGTACGAGGGCAAAAGCTTTATCTACGCTTCATTCCATTCTCATCGAAAGTTCGGTGTGTGTTTGGTCGGCGTCCGGCCGAGCCAGTTGCCCGAGTTCTATGAGGACACAATTTTACTGAATCCTGGCCCAAGGCATATCATGCGCAAGTCGGATATCTGTTTTTATTTGAGTATCACAAAAGAGGAGCACTCGGCCTTTGTCACGGGCAATAATAGTCACTTATCACCCACCGCACAAGCCGCCTCCAATCCGGCGGCGACCACAACAAGTCCATCTACTGATCAGCCTCCTTCAACCAACAATAATGCTGGGGTGGAAGGTAAGAATGAGAATAATGGGGCAGGCTCAACTGGAGATATTACTGTGGCTATCGAAGGAGGAGGTGGAGGGGGAACCGGAGGAGGTGATAACAATAATGCGCAAGAGAGGAGGGAATCCGACCAATTTACCGTCACAATTCACAGTCCAGCGAGTAACGAGAATTTAATTATCGCAGATACGCAGCAAGCTCCCAGACCAAGGCGACCAGACACCTTGCAGACTGTGTCCAATTTTGTCACGGTTATCGGGGACGATCCACCCACCACCATACAAATTAATGTGGATCACATTGAGGACAGGAGGACCTCCGTGGCCATGCTGAACTCCAATTTGCTCATGCTTCCCTCAACTTCTGAGCCCATGCAGCAGCAGGGTCATCAAGGAGCAAGTGAGTTTGACAAGCCACACTTTTTTCTTCCTCAAAAAAGCATTGCTTAACGCCGAACACAATAATATTAGTTGTGTCGATTGCAAAAGTGGTATGCAGATTGTCGTCTCATGGTTGTATTAAGAAAAGGATTTTTTTGGAGCTTTTAAACGAGAAAGACAAGAAGCCTTTTTTGTTATTATTATTCACCATCAAATTTCCATGATAATGTGCTCCCTTCTCTTTTGTTCCTTCTTTTTTCCTTTTTTTGTAATTTTCGCGGAGGCAAAAAAGAAAGAGCTGAAAGCAATTTCGTTTTTTTAAGTAAAGAAAAAAAGTCAAAGGCAGACACACACACAAGATAAGCATTTTAGTTCCGCTAATGACCTGTCTCTCTCTCTCTCTTTCTGTGTGTGTGAGAGAGTGTTCCCATTTGAGCTGTAAAAGGAACCAAGAATCATTTACAGAGAGAAAAGAGGATGAAAAAGAACACTCCACTTAAAGGAAGCATTATCCTTCTCTATTATATATGCACACAAAGCATGAAACACATATCTCGAATATTATGTCTTATCTATGATGATGTATGTATCCACATAAATATGTGTGTGTGTTATGATGAAGCTTTTTTTCCTTCGACTCTTTTTTTGGAAGGATCTCTTCACTTTTGCACTTTTCGCGAAAAGTGGAAAAGACAACAGTTGCACTCTCCACACACAGCTCCCTTATTTTTTTGAACCAAGTGGTTCCGCAATATTAGATTGTGTGCAAAAATAATGATGAGAAGATGATGAGACCAAGAATTGGGAAAGGGTTTTCTAGAGACAAATCTCATGCATATTCATGACTCAACAATCTTTGATATGTTCTGTGCTTCACACACACACACACACACAAGCTTCTTGTGTGTTGCTCAATGTCACATTTTTTTATGCACCGTCAGCTCATAAATTTTTGCGGAGCATCTTGTTTATCTGTGTGTCATTTTTTAGGCAGCGCGAGACGACCCAGCATTCTCCCTGTTCCAGACCGAATCCCTGAGTCCCTCCAGTCACCAACTGAAGGGAAATCTTTAGGGAACAATATTGTTGTGGACACAGCTCTCGCCATTTCCGACGGTGGAGCAACGAGTGACGAGGCTGACGACGATGTTCCTTGGATAGCTCCTTCTGAAGAGATCTCCCAAGTGATCAAAGGGTTTCCCCCGGTGTCTCCATATATCGGGGTCACCCCAACGCTGTGTTATCTTCTGAGGGAAAAGAAACCTCTCTGTTGTTTACAACTTGCTCAGGTAAGTGTGTGCAACAACAAAAATATATTGTGTAGTCTGTCTCCACAGAGGATAGTTCAAGGTTAGGGAAAAGTGAAATGTATGTGGTTATCTACCTATATTACTTCTGCTCCAAAAAATAAAGTCACTGGCTTTTTTTCGCTTGGGTAATTAATTGGTGTCACACAAAGCTAACCTCGCCTTCGTATATTCAGGACTATGATTTTCTAGAGAGAGAGATGTGGTGTGCTGTGCTGGACTTTTTTGTGGAAGTCTCAGTTTCGCATTCATCTGAGTAAGGAGCTCTTCTCCATTCGGTTCTCCGTAAATGACAGACGGCGCAAAAATGCTTCATAAAAAAAGTATTTTGTTGTGTGTTTTCCCTGATAAGATTGCTCATCATCAATCCTTTTCATTTTCTTTGGGACAGCAAGCTAGGGCTTCTTTCTTTCTTTCTCCCACGTCAGTCGCTTCCAAGCCACATGCTCCTTTTCACACGCACACATGATCACCATATTTTATAGAGTATAGTACATATATGCACACATTGTCTCCATAAATGATTTTTCTTGTTTTTTTTATCTTACCTAAACTTTCTCTTTTATACAAAGCGAGACAGAGAAGGTTGTGGAGCTCGATCACTCCTTCTCTCAGGAAGTAATAATGAAGCATGCCACTTCCACGTGAACAAGAAGCTACAAGAAAATAGTGACACAACTCAACTCAGCAAAATATTTTCTTCTAAGTATTCACTTCTATTTTTGAAAGAGGAAAAAAACTTAGTTATGTCCTTTAACTCACTCAGCAACAATTTCCGCTTCCTCTATTTTTTCTCTTCTCTGAAAAGAAAGAGAAAATAGGCTGGTGACGTGGCAGCTCTTCGAGTCAAGTGAAAGTTTTATGGGGGTTATTGTGTGCGGGTGCAGAAAAAAAAGATAAGAGAAGGAGACACGAAACCCTTTTCTGTCCTCCTCCTTCGTGTCAATTTCACACGGTGGTGGACTGACTCAGCCTGCTCCATCTGCTCCACCTTCGAAATATGTTTCCCCGCTCTTATCACTTATATTTTTTCCTTTCGTGCATTAGTGCAATTTCTACTAATTAGCGAGGAAAATGCTTTGAGGTTATTGGAAACACGGGTTTTTTCATGTGGCCATTTAATATTTTATCATTTACATACATCGGCAATTTTCTTCTAAAATGGTATGCGACTTCTGAGAAGAAATAAATATAGCAAAACTTGCAACAAGTGAACCAAAACAGCTGCACACATTTGAAGCAATTCCCATTCCTTTGAATGACCATCATTACAGTTCTGCTTGAAAAGCTTGACAGGTAGGCTTATCATTGTGCGAATTTGAGGATGAATAATTGTGGAGGAAAGAAAGAATATTATAGAATTCCAAAATTTGTTGCTCACGCGAGAAAAAAATTGTTCACAACTGTGTGCATTCCTTTTAAAAGAGCGTCAATTACGGAGCAAAGGCGATAATAGGGACCAATAATAAATGATCAGTTCATGGAATATGATCCATACGAAGATAGGTGGGGAGTTGCCCTCCCCACAATTAATTCACTCCCAAAACAACAAAGGGTTCGGGTATTATGTGTCCAAAAAGAAAAATTAATTGCATCAATTCCCCGAATCACAGAACAATTTGTCAAGGAGGAAATTCAATTGCTAACAATGCAACGTCGTCGCTCCTTTCAATTACTTCATTAATTCTGGTGAAGCCAGGCTTTTTTTGTTGCAAAAAAGAAAATGAAAAATTGGAGTTTACATTGAGTCCTTTTTATCTTTGACAGATACCACATGACAGACATTATTGTACAAAAAGAGAAGCATTACAAAAGATACCATGAACATTTTTTTTGAGTGGAGCATGAATAGCTTTTCATGGAGCTTAGTACATACTAATAAGAGCCAGCTTTGATCTTCTATGATTAATCCGCACATGATGGAAGTTGGTTCTTCGAAGTTGAGCCAGCATTCATGAGACAATCCGGAATATTTATGCACACAAAAAATATACATTTGCACTCACTCTGAATTTTTCCATGATGAAAGCTTTCATGTGCTTCCAATATGGAATATTATTTTTTGTGCTGATGGCTCCACTTTGACAAATTAGGCGACACTGAAAACATTTTGCGTGTGTGAACAAGCAAGCATTGAAGGTTTTGGGTCTCATGTTCCCTCCTCCTTGACTCCTTTCCCAATGAATCAAAATATTGAGATGAAGATACACCGCAAACCCTCTATACAAGAGGATAAGCATTCAACAGTTCATATGAAGCAAAAAAATCCTATAATAAAATGAAGCATATTTCTTGCATGTAATAGGAAGATGATAATAATACATATTTATGGAGCAATGAACTGACACTGACCACCACCAGATTCAGCCTTTGTTCAGGGTCTCTGTGAAATCAAAAAGACTGCAATTCCCCGTGCAATAATCGTACCTATTCTTCTGCTCCTGTTCGTAGTAGTAGCAGCGAACACAGCACAAAGAGATTGGATATTTTTTGGATGCGGTAGTAATCCTAATACTAACGTACGCTCCATAAAATCCCTGTGCACCGTAATGGATCGACCAGGCTTCCTCTCCACTTTCTCCTCGCCACATAATGATTATCAAGTGAGAACAGGAATTATAGTTTTTTAGTGGTGGTGGATGCTGTGGTAAAAGAAAGAGTATTCTTTGAACTGGGAATATGCATATGTTGGTGTGTTCATAAAAAAAGATAATCTCTTTTGTTTGCTAGACTTATCGTAGAAATATGTATATATTTTCAATAAGGATTTTGACCTACTAAAATACATCTATTTATATGGCTTCAGAGCTTTCTAAAATGCTTTTTGTCACTAGTCTGGTCATTCTCACAAAAGTCTTAAGTTTACTTTGCGGTGGTGGAGGAGAGCAGAGCAGAGGTTAGAATTATTGCACGTCGGGGACATCTGAACACTCAAAACGAATTACAAGCTTTTTTCCACCACAAAAAATAACCATCTTTCGGACATTGGACTTAGAGATCTTATCTTGAAACACATTTCTTAGACAATAGTCTTAAGTTTACTTTGCGGTGGTGGAGGAGAGCAGAGCAGAGGTTAGAATTATTGCACGTCGGGGACATCTGAACACTCAAAACGAATTACAAGCTTTTTTCCACCACAAAAAAATAACCATCTTTCGGACATTGGACTTAGAGATCTTATCTTGAAACACATTTCTTAGAAGAAGGGCTTAAGCCAAAAAAAGAGTCTAGTCAATGACATGTGTGGCCACATCTTAGGTAGTATGGTGGTGAACAATTTTTGTGTGCAGAAATGCACCAGGCTTGTCAGTAGTCAACAAAAATAAATATTTTGGCATTGTGTAAAAAAAGGAAACCTGATAATTTGGACTTGGAACTTTTCTTTTGACATGAAAGAAATAAAAAGTGCTCAAGTTGAGTTGAGCCAACACTTATCAACGTGGGTGGTCCACCTTGTAATTTGTTCCGTGTTTTGTTTGTTTGTTTGTTTGTTTGGCCCGAAAATTGCTGGATTTCGCATGAGGAAGTAAAAGAAAACTTTTTTTCATCGAATGAAAATATAAGGATAAATATTGGATTTTAATGGTTGAGTGAAAAGGAAGCAAGCGGGAGACACACCTCCTTGAAATTATTCACGAGAAAAAAAGCAGGGAGTTTAATGTAGCTCTTCAGAGGTGTACAAATTGTGTGGACACAAGCTATGGCTGCTGTTTCCTCCTTATTTTTAATTTTGTGTGCACAGCAGTTATACATGTCAAGCGAGGACAACCGTAAAACTATATTTTTTCATAAAGAAAAAAGAGTTCAATGCTCCAAAATCATATATTGTAATTTTAAGAAATAGCAATTGTATACTCTTAGCGATAATCAATACATGGGTACATAAAAGATAAGCTATACATAGTTGCGTTTTTTTTTAACATTTCTGTTTTTTTCTAGGTATTCCCGAGATAACAAAAAACATTTATGCAAATTACTCACTAATTGCAGAGTTCTATTGTTTTCTGGAGCAAAAAAAGTTCGGTCTCCAGTTTTGGCTCATTTTTGCCCAAAAATACTAATGATCTCTCTCTTATTTTTTTGCAGGCCTGTGAGCACTGCGCGAACCGCACGGCATACGACTACAAATGGAAGAACAAGTCGATAATCTTGGCAGCGGATTACGCCTCCACCGCCATTTACAACTTTATTGTCCCGCTCCGCGCCCACTTCAGACCGAAGCACAAATTAAATCCGATCATCTTGTTGTTGGAGCGGAGACCGGATACCGCGTTTCTGGATGCAGCCTCGTACTTTCCCATGATCTACTGGTTTCTCGGAAGCATTGACTGCCTTGATGATCTCCTCCGCGCTGGAATCACGCTCGCTGAGAGTGTGGTCGTGGTGAACAAGGAGCTCTCTAATTCCGCCGAGGAGGAGACACTCTCCGACTGCAACACAATCTGCGCCGTCCAGACCATGTTCCGCTTTTTTCCACACATTAAAATTGTCACCGAGCTGTCGACCTCGAGCAACATGAGATTTATGCAGTTCCGCGCTCATGACACGTACGCCCTCCACCTTTCACGGATGGAAAAGGTAGATCCATTTAGGTTATCCTTCTTCCATGATAAACCACGAAAAGGAATGATGAAAAGGAGAGTGCCAGGATGTGGGCAGCGGTTGCTACTAAAAGCAAGAGATTAACATTTTTTATTTTCATTAATAGCATCCTTTTCTACACCAACAAAATATCAAGGCTTTTTTATACACTCTCAAAAGTTGAAAAAAATTGGAGCCAGATTTTGATCGTATTTATGTATTTATGCACACATCAAGACTCAATATATTATGAGCATAGATAAAGGTGGTAGTGTGCACACGCGGTCACTTTTCACTTCATTTTTCTAACATCAATTTTTTCCTTCGTTTTTTTGTTACCTCCAATTTTTCTTTTGTCGACATGTCATCGTCAATAAAAGGTTGTGCATTCTGCATCAAAAATTCAATCCATCTTCCAACAAAAAAAATAATAAAGAAAGGATGCATGCATGTGTGTTCGTGCAGCATTGTTACAAGAGAAAAGCTCAAGCTGTTTCACCTGCAAGATGAAGAATGGTTATCTGCTTGAGTGAATAACTCAGCTCATTTATTTCTCACTATTTTTTNGCAGCATTGTTACAAGAGAAAAGCTCAAGCTGTTTCACCTGCAAGATGAAGAATGGTTATCTGCTTGAGTGAATAACTCAGCTCATTTATTTCTCACTATTTTTTTACCTCAAGTTTTATATAGTTACTTCATAAAAAAGAGAGAAGAAAAAATATATCACTACTGGTAGGGTTATCATCATGCTCCATATTACAAAAAAGGTGTTCCAGAAGGTATCATTTTTTGCACTCACCTCACCTCAAGCCTGGCAATTCTTCACGCTTTTTTTGTGTCAGCTCCACATATATTTTTTAGTTGAAGGGAGGAGTTCCATGCTACTTTATTGATGCAAAAAAGAATTTTTTTTTCCAACGGAGAAAGATAATCCGGTTGTTTCATGATTCATGCCTTGTTCATAAAACATTTTTCCAGTCGAAAAAAGAGGAAAGTCTTTTGAGAGAGAGAGAAAGCATAGTAGACAAACACTAGACTTGTGGTACTGGTAAAAACAGAGAATGACGATGAGCAATTTTTTTATATTTTCCACATGCCTCCATCATAAATGCGATTCAGATATGTGCATACAATATTTTGACTTCTTCTTTGAGAAAAAAAATATTTGTTTTATTGATTTTTTCCTCGAATATCACAGTTATTATGGTAAACGACGTAGAAGTAAATAGAAACTGTGTAGTAGATAGAATCGTGCTTCGTATAATGATAAGTAAGTACAATTGTAGATGTACATGCATAAATACAAGAGAAAATATATTGACTCTCTCCATAACTTCTTTTTTTCTTTGATTCCATTTTTTTAGCGGGAGAAGGAGCGCGGATCCCACATTTCCTACATGTTTCGTCTTCCGTTTGCTGCGGGAAGTGTGTTCGCTGCTTCAATGTTGGACACGCTGTTGTACCAGGCCTTCGTCAAAGACTATTTGATCACATTTGTAAGACTTCTGCTTGGAATTGATCAGGCTCCTGGATCCGGATTTCTCACGTCGGTATGTATTTACAACACAAATACACAAAAAATGGAGCAAAAAAATGCCGATAAGCAAGGTTATTTTATGATGTGCAAAAAAACGTGTTTCATCGAAAGAACACCCATTTTCAATTCACGGTTGAGATGTATCTTTTTCTTCGAGAGAATCTTGTGTAGCTCCTTCCTCTTCACAGATAATAAATAGAGACAGACATGTCATTTGTTTCCGTTGACTTGGCTATCATTATCGGTTGTTTTCTTTTTCTAAAATCAAATTTATACCTTTTTTGGATGTGGCGACATTGTGACGCGGTAGGATTTACTTATTTTGAAAAAATATATTCTTTACAAAATGAATATTTTGTAAATAATGGATTTCTGAGAAGAAAGGAAACTTTTTTGTGTTATCAAAAGTTTGACTAGAAATCGATAAAGAAAAAAAAGAGTTGAGGATGATGCCAAAGCGATATGATATGTGACTGGCAGGAACAAAAAACGGGATGTTGAGGAAAGTGACAGGATATATTTTTACCATCTAAAATTTTTTTGACTCAGAAATGCATAATGTTAAGCTTCTTGGAAATATGATAAGTGTCAAAGTGTCTGTAAAATGTCTAAAAAATATTATATTAATTTTTTAAGCCACTGTCCAGGAAAAAGAGGTTAGAACGCTGGGCGACCGTGTGCTTTATTTTTGGTGGTGGAGAACTAATGAATGCAAAAAAGGGAATATTTTTAGACACGGAAAAGCGAAAGCCACAATAATTTCCAAGTTGTTTTCCCACACTTTATAAAATATTCATGGGAGCAGCACCTAATTTTCTTGCTGAACAAACAAGAAGCTTATATATCAGCCAGCGCTCCAAAAAATTCATACTTTACACTTCTCCACACACACATAATGTGACCGACCACAAGCTTATTTATACACACAAATCCTTCTCAAGTATATTTTTTTCGCTAAGCTTGGAGCAAAAAGGTGGAAAAAAATCCTGGAACTGATAGGATCTCTCTCTCTCTCTCTCTCTCTCTCTCTCTCTGACTGTCTCAACTTTTCATTTCTCATTCTTGTCACCAGCCAAGATAAACACGATGAAACCGCCTGCAAACTTTTTCTTTCAAAAGAATTCCGCTCCTCTATTATTTATGTTCATACATATTTGTTGGAACCAAAACTGTTCCAAAAATATAATATATACCTACCTACCTAAGTCTGATCAAGACATGATCTTGTGACTTCACGTGTTAATCCAATATTCTTGTGAAAAAAATCGATAATGAAATTTCTCCGTTTTTTACATTAAGAGCACACCACCATTAAATAAAATGTGTAGAAAAAAAAGGAAAAATGCTGACGAGAGTAAGAAAAAGGCCATTTGTTTTAATGGCACCACCACCACGATACACATTTCTCTTGACGGTATTTTTTTTAGAATGAATGACTCCAGCATCCAATGTCTGGAAAGCTTGTATCCATAAATATAGGTATGATTTTGTTCCACGAAGGACAGGCTTAAAATTACATTATAATGATGAAAGATAAGAAGAAAAAAGTGAGATGAGTGTTGTTAATGGTTTGACGCATGATGGCTCTCTTTCTCACTGTTGGCTGTGCACAGATCTTATCAAGGCTAAAAATATTTCACTTTTTCTTTATTATTTATTCTTGAGCACAGATGCAAATAACGAGGGAAGACTTATGGATCCGTACTTACGGGCGGCTCTACCAAAAGCTGTGTTCGACCACGTGTGAAATCCCAATCGGGATCTATCGCAACCAAGACTCCCAGTCTCTGACGGAAGAGGACTACTACGAAACGGAAGAGAACCGCAGGGGCAGCTACGGTGATCCCGTGGCTGCAGCAGAAAGCTCACCTGGCGGCACACCGTTCTCCTCCTCGGAAAGCACATTTAAGAAGTTATCAGCCGCAGTTCAGCAGGGGAAGCTGAGTGAGTACAAGAACGTGTACAAAAGGTGCTTCCGCGGCACATGTGGCTCCGAAGAGAGCTCCTTCACCTCAGCCGCCTTAACTGTAAACGAGGAAACGAGAGACTCTCACGCCCAGCTTATCGAGCGCGCTGAGATTGCTAACCTAGTGAGATCCCGAATGCAAAGTCTCGGATTGCCCTGGGAGGAGACGGACTTCCAAATTTCAGAAAAGAGAGACTCCCTTTCTTATGTGATAATTAATCCAAGTTGTGATCTGAAGATAAGGGAAGGCGATGTAATCTACCTGATAAGACCGACTCCCTTCTCCGCCACGAAAACTTTTGAGAGACATAATTCCAGGAGGAAGTCCACTTTAAATCCACTCCCACCAGGATCCACTCTTGCTGGACACAGTGCGAATGCGGAGGAGTTGCAGAAGGCAGCTTTCAGCTTGTTTCAGGAGAGAGGCTCCTGTGCTTCCATGAATAGGAGACGGTCATCCTCAGGTAATCTAGCAAGTATGTCGCTCCAGATACTTATCATTATCACAACAACAACATAGAGAAGAAAAAAAACATGACAAAAACCTTTCCAAAAATACGAAATCCAAACAAAAAAATATTGTAGTACTTTTTTTCCCTTGTGTAACCTTAGATGAACCAAACAAAAATGACGTCAGAACACTCTTTCTTGTGAAAGATACTCCAACAAGAAATGGTTGATGATAAGGCTATTATTTTACTTTTTTGGGACAAAAATAGAAAAAAGGTTGCCACCTCCTCCTCCCAGATTACAGAGGAGACTGACTCTCCTACAAAAAATGTAATTATTATGGGTATCCCACCCTCATAAAACTAAATGTTGATCCAGGCACATTGTAAAAAAAGTGGACACACACACAAGAAGAATGCAAAGTGGGAGGAAAAGGACATAAAGAAGGAATCTCCCAGAAAATCTAATAATATCCTTTCTTGCTCCACATTATTTTTTTCTCTTCTTCTCCTTCTTCTTCCAGATTCCCCTCGACTGCGAGCAAATTCTCTGCGAGTGAGTCCTGCAGACGACATCCTTCTGCGGAGATCGAACTCGTTGCGACAAGGTTTGGGACTTGGCTTGGGCAGCAGGCGGCCCAGCAGCACGGCCAGCACTCATGATGAAATCGGCCTGCCAACCGTCTCCAGAAATGCTCACTCCGGTCCTCCTCCTTCCCTCCGGTCCAGCAGACTGGCCATCAATGGTGCTATTAATGTGGAGGTGACTCCGCCGGACATAGAAATCGATAACGCTTCCACTCTCAACAGCAAAGCCCAACCACCAACAACATTGCAAGGGACCATTGTGTGATAAAAAATATTTCCTTCCCGAGACAAAAAAGATGAGCATATAAAAAAATTGAGACGAACATGATAACCTCTCTCTTTTTTTCTGTTTATCTATCTCTCGGAAAAAAATTCTTTTTTTTTAAATTTACACAGAAAAAATCGTTTTTACTTTGTATCTCTTTGTACTTTATTACGGTACTAAAATACTAAAAAAACAGGAGTATGTTATCATAGAGCACACATACGAGGATGTGACACGCGTAGGAATAATATTTTTAAAGGGTCTCGAGAGAGTCGTAATAAAAAAATTCCTGGTGAGCGACAAAATACTCGTTCGTTTCTTTTTTTTGTATAATAATAATAAAATTATGGACACACAGAGCGAAAGAATGTGTACATTAGAGAAGGACAAAATATAATAATAATGATAAGCTTTTTCATTTCCAAACAAGGACACGACGAAAGTTTAATATTAACAACTAACATGATATTTTAAAAAATATACATAAATACATCTTCCTCGTAATTCTATTACCTAAAATGTAATTTTTTATAAGGAATACCTACTTAAGATAATAATGTGAACAGTCCCATTGGGGTACACTTCTCTGAGTCACGTGCTCCACAAATCGTGCATGACGCATGTATCCAGAAAAAAATTGTAACAACTTTACAAAAAAAACTCCACACTCACAAGGTATATGCCCACAATTTTTTTTTGGCACATATCAACAAAAAGTGTATCCTCGATAAAGCTACTTTCAAAGATAATCTTATACTATCCTATTGAATTGGTACTCAAGTGCTCAAAAAATATCCTTCAGAAAACACTTCAATTTCTAAATCCGAAACTAAAGAAAAGGAAACAAAGAAAAAAACGAAATTTGGACAGAATGTATTCATATGCACACAAGTGTAGGTAGATAACCCAGAAAAAAGTACTTGAACGAAATTGTATATCCTTTTCTGCTTACCCAGCATCCTCCTCCGTTCTCTCTTCCTCTCATCTCTGAGATGGGTCATTGAGATCTTACTTTACCACTTTTTATCGACCCAACCAATTTTTTTGTGCATGTCATTTTGTCTCTTTCTCGTGAATCCATTAAAGACCTGCATGCAAAAAAATGTGCGCGTCTATTCCATCCCATTTTGAGTCAAGAACCCGTAAAATTGTTCCAGTAAGCAGATATTGTCTTTGATAACGACAGGATATACATATTTGATCAGACCGGAGAGACCATAAAGGAGCCAGAATGGGTCAATAAAAAGAAGGATACAGCACATCTTAATGACTATCTAACTTGATCTTCCAGGTTTTTTTCCTATTAAAACTGTAGCGTTAGTTAATGGATGCATTATTTGGAGTTTTTCTAGTGTCACTTTTTTCCTGAAAAACAAAAGAAACAAGAAAATGTTAAAAGAAGTAAAGAAGGATCGTAAAAAACATGACTCCTTGTTTTCTGCTAACACCTCCAAAATTGTCATTTTCTCTCCAGAAAATAAATACATTTTCACAGGAATTGACAACTTTTTCTTTTTACTTGACCTCACCGAAAATAAAAAGCAAAGGTTTTCCCAAGGGTCGAGCAAAACAATGTGTTTTACGTATATTTTGATTAGGTATTCCTGCTCCGTAAAAGTTTTGTTGTCTGTGTTGATGGAAAATTTTTTATTGGGAATGTGTGGGTAGCCCCGTTTCCTCCACACGAGTCGTTAATATCGAAAGCTCCATAAATCCTTTTGTTATTGATCCAAACAAAAACTCATTTCGTATGCAACGTTAGATTGTACTATGAGTAGCATGTTCCAGAAAAAAATATTATTCGAGAGGGTTATCATCTTTTTGATGACACGCTATTATGATGCAATCTGAATACTAAAATCTAGAAAAAAAACATCAATTTACAAAAATCTACCCATTTCGACTGTCACGTTCGGAAAATCAGAGATTTATTGTGCAATATTTTGTTTAGATTTTGGGTAGATGTGATACTATGAATTAATGTGAGTATTGAAATGAAATTTATTTCTGGTTCTGCTTCAAGAATACAAATTAAGCAACGATTCCCATCTTTCCTTTTTATTATGAATGCTTATCTCCACACAAACGGCTTCGTTTACGAGTTAGAGCCAGTTTTGTGTGTTAACCATTAAAATGTAGCTAACAAAATTGCACATAATGGTTCGTATTAGCTGTGCAGACTATAAAACATAGGAATCTCTCGCGGAAAAGCAATAATCGAAAATGCGCACAAGTTGACGAGTCAAATAGAAGACTTTCACTTTAATTCTAATTTTTATGGGAAAAGGTATAACTGGTTGGTACGTAAAATTTGTTAGTGAAACTCTTGAACAAGGTAATCTCTTGATTAGATTATTAACAAGGACTAAAAAAAGTTTTTGTGAGCTGCTTGTGTCCCCTTTCCTTTTTTTATTAGGAAACAGATATAAAAACTTAAATTGAACACATACTCATTATGTCTCCAAATATATATACTTTTGTTGTTCAAGCAAATTCCCTTTTTCAATGGTTTAGGTTATGTTCTAAAAAGTTTTGATGCAGAGAAAGCACTCATTCCTCCTCACGGAAAACTTTTTTCTCGCAAATTATCAGAGCTGAGATGATTTAAGGAGCATCCCTTCTTCTTCCTAGAAAAAAAACTTTTTTTAAATATATATTTTCTTCAAGTGTGTCAACACACTTCACACAAGTTTCTTTTTAGGTCAATAAGATTCTGGAGCGTGGAGTAGTAGAACTTTATATTTTTTCTCAAGTTTAGGGACAGCAGAGAAGAAGAAAAAAGCCAAGAAACTGAAAAAAACTTCCTTCCTTTTCCTCATCTTCCTTCCTTATCTTCTTCCTTGTCATCATCTCATTTCGAAAAAAATTTCCTGGAAAAAATAGAAAGCAAATGTGAAAAAATGAAGATGACGAGTCTCCTCATTATAGCTCATTATGCACACGTGAGAAAAGAGGAGAAAGTCAGTTTTTTTATTTCGCAATTTTCCATCCCAGCTCATCCCATGCTTATCATAGGAGAATATTAAAAGGAGAAAAATAAAATTTCGTTTTGCGAACTTCGATTTCTTTATGTTGTGCAGATGGAAAGCATCTCAAGAAAAAAACAAGATGACGAAAAGATGATGGCACTTATCCGGATAAATGCAGGCATGGCAAGAGTAAAAGAGGAAAAAAGTGTTTCTGACGTGCACGTCTCTTTCTCTGTTGTGCTGTTTCAAAAAAAACGTTTCCCTCATTTTCTCGATTTACTTATTTGTTTACAGAGAAATCCTGCATCAAGAAAAAGTACCCGAAAATAAAACTAACTTCTGAAATTGTCATGTGTGAGCAAGACTTAAAAGGAATGCAATTGTATTTTGGAAAAAAAGGTAGAAGAAACGTATAAATATGAAGGCAACGCAGCATAGCGGATAAATATTTGTGTACCAATGCCAAGCTTTTTAGAACCATCAACCATCCTTAACGTGCGAAAAAAGAGTCCACCTTAACAAGTGTAGATATCCCTTCCTTGACTGCTCTTCTGTAAACATATGAAAAATGATGCAAACAAAATCTGTGACAAAGCCGAGTGTGACTTTCTTTCTTGAGACTCAAGAGACACTTTACATAAAAAAGACACATCTATAGAGATAACGTGTAAAAGAGTAGGAGTGTGTGAGAGAGCGCACAACAAACAAACACTACTACATAACAAATCAAAAATGCATGAGAGTTCTCGTCTGTTGGGAATTTACGAGGAAAATGTCCGCGAGTATAAATAAAAAGAACTGTGTTTCTCAAAATTCAAGAGCGTCGACGACAACAACAAAATCTAATATATGCACACAAATGGATGAAGAAATTACTCTTGTGAAGAGAGGAGTATAATAATGTGCATCTAAAATGATTTTACTAATGTGAGAAAAGATACTCGTGTGTGCACAAAAACGTTATCCAAAAGATTCAATGGAATTTCTATATACTTTTAAGATAAGCGTATTACAAAGACATATAAATATACATATTAAACTAAATTAAATTTTAAAATTAACTCAGACAAGGATAAATATTACATAAAAAATACTTGTTGATATGAATAAATTAACCTAAGAAGTATAGCTACTAATATATCCTGTATTTTTTATGTTTCTTGTTACTTTTTCCAGGAAATTAAAAAATAAGGGGAAAATGTATATGTATTTAAAATAATAATTAAGTAAGTACCGGAAAGATTAACAGATTGTTATTATGTAGAATTATGGAAGCACTGTTGAGCAGAAAAGAATATTAACTACGTTGAAGTGGAAGCGGAAGCGCATTGAACAAGTTTTAAAGCTGCCTTGATCTCGTTTGGAGTTTTCTTATTTGAATGTAATTTGAATGTGGATACAGAGAATTTTAATGCATATAAAATTACCGTAAATTACTTGTATTGTGAAAATTTGGAGAGGTTTATCAGACTAATTTTTACATCTTTTGAAATTAATGTGTGGAAAAATTGTTGAACCAAATTAATTTGTGAACTTGAATTATTCATCAAATTGAAAAAAATAATTACTCCCGCCAAATTGTACTTTGCCAAGTTCAGGCAGACACTCAAAATTGATTACTGAAATTCTTATGTCATGTT